>JAGFPH010005875.1:16617-34899 GCA_018207615.1 Philaenus spumarius
GGGGGTGTCAAAGTTTCAAAAAATCCCCATATTTAACTATGATTTGTCTCTCCGTGCGAAGCCGGGTCGGGCCAGCTAGTATAGAATAAAACAAATGTTCAATAAGAAAGAGAAATGGCTACATAAATCTTATAAAAAGCTTTTAAGTAAATAAAATCTTGAGTTTTCATAAAACATTTCTTTAAGTCGCTGCTTCTTTCTGCTCCAAATAGTTTGCTTGGATGTTTGTTCAACAAAATATGATAGTAGCTTTAAATCTAACTGTACACAGAGGATAGATTTTCTGTAACATTATTCGAGGAAGGTAAATTAGTATCATTCCCCTAAAATATACAGTTAAAATATACATTGGTAAACAACTGATTTCTGACACCAAATTTTATAATTATCACTATAATATTCACAAATATAACTATACATATTTAAACTAAAATTGTTCTAAGAATACTTGTGCTATTGTAATAAGCATCATTTGGCTTTCTTTTTATTCAATTACTAGAGTGCTCCGCCCCATGCTCGCTTCGCTCGCCAACCCCCGTGGTGACTCGCGTCGAAGCAAATACAAACAGGTTATTTTATATAAATAGGCCCTACTATTAAATTGTAATACAGTATGTCTTATTTATTTTAATTAGGATGTAACATAGTGGTTTCTTATTTTTAAATTCCTTAATTTATTAAGGGCTTATTCTCTAGCTTTAAGGAAAGTATAAAAATTAATGTTTATTGTTTTAGGTGTTGTTTTAACCCTTAAATCTATATATTAATAGGCAAGCACAAAACTTGCCATCCTTTTTTCTCAGCTTGTGTGCATCGTAGGAGAAATTCGCGCATACCGTTAGAAAGGTAGTGTCCTGTAGATGAGCAGAATCCCATTATAATTTACATCGGTCCTCAGGGATACGCTCCAGTAGCCCTCAAAGTTTCAATGTTAATCTAATGGAAGGTCAATCATAAGGAAGAAGAAGAAAGATTTCTTTTGATTTTATCAGGGGCACAAAAAACAGCTGTTCGTATGAAATGCCTAAAACAGCTGATTTTGATCAACAGCTGATTTTGATCAACAACTGATTTGGATCAAAAACTGAATATAATTTTATGTTAGGTAAATCAAGCAATACCAATAGCGAAGCATTGCCGGGTCCACTAGTCAAAATTAATTCTATCCTATTTTACTCAAGGATAGTGTAACGTTTTATTGGTAAAACTATGTTTTCAATCGGTTTAGTAGTTCCAGAGATTATTCCCCTACATACAAACAAATAAACAAACAAATTTTACCTCCTTATATTAATATTAATAATAACCCAAAGCTAAGATTGTAAATAATGTTAAACGTTCAAATCAAATTATTTCGTATATTTTATCATTTGGCTCTTTTTATTTCCCTAATTACGTGAAATAGTAGTCTACAAACAATAAGAAATATTACAATTCGGAAACACAGTTTTATACTAAAAGGTTTTTTTGTCACTTTTCAAAAACCATATATATATATTTATTTTGAAATAAAAAGAAAAATCATAGTCATAGTTCAGTGAACGTTGAGAATAATGCAAAACAAAAATAGTAAAAAATTAAACTACATGACAATACTCATGAATTTGTAAATTTTTCTAAGTTCAAAAATTGATAAGCATATTATGACGGTATTGTAAAGGAAGTCAATTAATATTATGTTTTTATCGTGAGTGTCATTTGTTTACGTAATCCGTCAAAAAAGAAGTTTTTATTTGTATTTCCCTCAGTCCCATTGTTTTAAAACCTAACTTTAAGATTATTAGTAGGTTCTAGTTGGATAATAGATTAGGTAAAAATGACTAAAAATGTCTGCACTTTCTATGAATAAATAAATATCGTACAGATATACAGGGTGGTTATAAAGTCACTCCCCCCCCCCCCCCTTTAACTTTTGTGTTTGTTAAAACAAACAAATATCCTTTGGGGAATGATACTAACTTAACCAAAAGTGTCTTTTGAAGCAATCGGAAATTTTGAGTGTCCCCTAAAAATGGGAGATTTTGGGGGCAACTCAAAATTTTTAAATAGGAAATATGGACTTGTGATAACTCATTTTAAAGGTCTATTTAAGGTTAGGAAAATGACATAAAGAAAATAAAAATCGGTCCTCCTAAAACAAAATGGCGGCCCTAAACGTGTTGAAATAAATCGACATAAAGTTACTAATATCTCGAAAAGAAAGAGTTTTTAGAAAAAAAATCAGGACACAAAAAATGTTTATTTCTAAAAAAATGTATATTAAATGTAAATGCTAATTTTATTTTTACTCCTCCATTTTGGAAAATTTTTAAAAAAATAAAATTTACGAAATTGATTTGGAAGCAATTGTTTAAGTCAAGCACTTTGAAATACAATTTTTTTTCTCTTGAAATTTTTTCTAAAAAGTCTTCCTTTTCGAGATATTAGCCACTTTGTCGATTTATTTCAACACGTTTAGGGCCGCCATTTTGTTTTGGATAGTCCGATTTTAATTTTCTTTATGTCATTTTCCTAGTCTTAAAGAGACATTTAAAATGAGGTATCACATGACCATACTTCCCATTTAAAAATTTTGAGTTGCCCCCGAAATCCCCCATTTTTGGGGGACACTCAAAATTTCCAATAAAGTCAAAAGATACTTTGGATTAAGTTAGTATCGTTCCCCAAAAGATATTTGTTTGTTTTAACAAACAAAAAAGTTAAGGGGGGGGGGGGAGTGCCTTTATAACCACTTTGTATATTAAACGGTGAAAGAGATTAGGAGGGCCTAATCTTCTCTACACACAACTATAATACTAAAACTTTATCAAATGGTGCTTAAAACATGTAACTTACACGTTGCACATTCCAGTGTGCAAAATACTATAAACGTAAATTTTATAAATTTTTTTATAATTCTCTCTTTACTTGAATTTTTCTACAACAGCAATTTGTGTAAGGATACATCAGGTAGCTCTACCCGTATTCCAAAGTATTTATTCACTTAATTACGTGTTTACTGCTTACAGACGTTTCTTTGATTAGTTTAAAACTTATTTTTGGTGAAGCACATTATTTATATATTAATATTGTAAATTTTTACTGCGTTTAGAAGAAAATAGTGAATACTTCCATAAGAATAGCCCACTGTACGAATAGAGGGTTTCAAATATTTCTACTTAAGTACAATTAAATTTTGTTTTTGTTTATTTCGTGTATTTTCGATTATAATTGTGAACTTTGTTACTTTCAAGAAGGTGAGGCTAACAATTTTTTAAATCTAATTCAATCATAACGTTTTCTATATAATGTCATATTTTTATTGTTAGCTCTGTATCGAAGAAGATGTTTTAGTTAATATCCCTTGGAAATTGAAATGGAGTGTAGGCCAGTCGGTAAAGGTCAATTTAGACCAAAAGTACCAGTAATTAGCAATATGGCTGAATTTTTTTTTATAAGTACATTAAAGTATGTAGATTAACATAAACAATTTTACCAATCTATCGATTTTCCAAAGTCGAAAAAAAAATCGATTATCATTTTTTTCCGATTATCCTTAATATTTTGAGCTGGGATGAAGATAGAGGAAATAAAAAATACCACCGTGTAGGGGAGGTATTTTTCAACAAAAAAGGTCATATGTATTTATTTCGTCCGAGCAATGGTTTGTCTGGAAAAAATTCGATAATGCAGGTATGTATTTTGCAGCAGGGGAAATCACTAAAAGGGGAAATCTTATTCATATATGAACCGTTGTCTTATTCTAAATTGGCCGAATTTTAATATATCGAATTGAAACTTGACATAGGAGTTAAAAAATATATTTTAAACATTTATGCTGAGTCTCAGCTTGTTATCTTGAAAATTACCCGATCTAGAGCCACTTGACTTATTAATGGGTTTCTCGATTTTAGGAGTACCGGACCCACCAATTCATTTTAAACAGCTCCAGTTTAGAAAATTTTTAAAATATCAACCTGAAAGTTTTTTTACAAGTTAAATATATATATTCAAACAAGTTCAAGGAGTATAGGCCTAAACCATTTTTATTATTTACTTTTAAAAGCACAAGTAAATTAAAAAAGTATAATTTTAGACCTTTTTAGATTTTTCATCAAAACGCTTGAGTTGATCAGCTGCAGATTAGTCATTTTTTTAAATATAGTTTTTAAAATAAGAATAGCAAAAACAATTGTATTTTTAACTTCTGTGCCAATTTTTAAATCGATATGTTCAAAAATGTCGAAAATGGAGTCGTTAAATCCAAAAGTGTTATAGTTAAAACGAGATAGGTAAAACAGAAGACTATTTTCAATCGCCTCGTTTTTAAAAATAACAAGAAAAAAATCGTTCACACTTACTAAGAATATTTATACTGGTGTACTCAACTTGTAAAACAAATTTGATGTTGATATTCCAAAAATTTACGAAACTGGAATAGATTGAAATTAGTTCGTGGGTCCGGTACTCCTAAAATCGATAATCGAAATCGACTCCTAGATCGGGTCATTTTCAAGATAACAAGCTGAGACTCAGCATAAATGTTTAAAATATATATTTTAACTCCTATGTCAAGTTTCAATTCGATATATTAAAATTCGGCCAATTTAGAATGAGCCGACGCTTCATATATGAATAAGATGTCCCCTTTAGTGATTTCCCCTGCTGCAAAATACATACCTGCATTATCGAATTTTTTCCAGACAAACCATTGCTCGGATGAAATAAATACATGTGACCTTTTTTGTTGAAAAATACCTCCCCTACACGGTGGTATTTTGTATTTTCATCTATCTTCATCCCAGCTCGAAATATTAAGGATAATCGAAAAAAAAAATGATAATCGATTTTTTTTCGACTTTGGGAAATCGATAGACTGGTAAACTTTTTTTATGTTAATCTACATACTTTAATGTACTTACAAAAAAAATTCAGCCGTATTGCAAATTACTGGTAGTTGTAACCTATACCGACTGGGCTAGTGTATTATTCAGGTCTCTTTAAAACAGCGCGGAAATACTTTGGCTTGAGAAGAAATAACTGAGGTAGATTGAGAAGTAACAGCATTTAAATAAATGGTTAATAATAACCAATCATTGTTATTAATAAGAAAGTAATTTAATAATAACATGGATTGTTGAGGCGTGCCAATTATTTCTAACAACTTATTCATAAATTAAGCAATGCGAAAGGCTAAAATGAGTTTTATAAATAACATTTGTTGTTAAGGCATTCTATCTCCTTCCTCCACTTTGTCCAATTAGTTTTGATAACAGCGAATGCAATTAGCAAGTTGCTGGTGTTATTAAATTTACAGAGAGAAAGTTTTTTGGTGTATACAACTTTGCTTTAACTTTTGTTCTAAAAGAAACAGAGTCTTGCCATATTACTTCAAATATTTTCCATTTTAATAAAAAATTGATTGTTTTAATTCGTTCTACAGAACACGCATCTTTGTTTATGAAAGTAGTATATTATTTAAAAAGTTTCCAGTAAGATAACCAAACTATTTTATTTTTAAAGAAGTGATTGAACTAAAACTTATTTATACAGGGCGTCTCAAAAGTTACTGAACCGTGTTACATTTTTGTAACTATTACAGATTAAACAATAAAACTTGCTACATCGTTTCTCTATCAAAAAAACTAATTTTTGAAGCAATTATCTATTTTGTAACACTTTAGGGGGCCCTGAGGGAGTCCTAAATCTTAAATACTAGCACAGGTGGAGGAGCATCAAATTAAAGATATATCTTAGGACTTAGGAGAACACAATGCTGCAAATCCGAAATCAAAAGGTTCATTCTACAAAAATGGCGGCCGTTTAATTTTGAAGGATGAATTTAAACAGCTGATTTTGAAGCTAATCAGCTGTTTTAAATCTGCTTTACTATCACTAAATTATCCCAATCAGTTTTAATATCAACACAAAACCTAGCAACGACTCTTAACCTGGAAATGTTTGGCTTAATTTTCGTTGAAGTACTAAAGCTGACGTAGTTAGTTGTTTATGATTGAATTGTTATTTATTATAGACGAAAATATATTTTGTAAAGTAACCTGTGACTTTAAAATTGAAGGTATTTTATATTCCTATTTACTCATTGTGAAAATAACCCTTGAATAATTATTGCCTTAAAAAAAACGTACTGAATAAACAATTTAAAAAAAAAATACTTTCGGGCCAACTTTTGCATTAAGGGTCGGCTCTAGCTGTCGGCCATTTTGGCTGACACTCCATAAGACCAATGTTAAATTAAAATCCAAATTTTTCCTTTATTTTTGATCGGAAAATTATAAACGATATGTCATTTTAAAGCTATGGTCAATATGCATGCAAATGGCTTTTTAAAACCTAAGAAAAATATTTTGTTTAATATTTATTAACAACTTAAAACATTGATTTTTAATATTTTTTTATGTTGTCACTATTAATTATAGCGAAAAACTACCAATCCATTCGCCTAAAGAATTTCGTCCCCAAGATTTTGGTATTTAAAAAAAAATGCTATTTGAACAATTGCGGGTTTTAAATGGATTTAGGCTGAGAAATGTCCGTGTAACCTACCACCGCTATAGGGAGATTTTAAATATTTTTTACGTTGCAACTATTAATTATAGCGAAAAATTACCAAGCTATTCGGATGAAGAATTTTGTTCCCAAGAGTTTGGTATTTAAAAAGACATGCTATTTTAATAATTGCGGGTTTTAAATGGATTTAGGATGAGCAATGTCCGCGTAACCTACCGCCGCTATAGGGAGTCGCAGGTTGCTTTCTGTTTTACTAGAGCCGACCCTTAAGGAAAACCTTCCTGGCATATAAGATTTCTAGAGATTCTAGTTTGTGATATTTAGAGAACCATACAGAGAGCCGAACGGACTGAAGAATTGCAATTTCTCATAGTGGGGAATTTCAGTATCTTTGTAGCCTTTAAAATATAACCTGGTTTGCCACCAATTGCAAACGACTTGTTGATTTCTTTGTTGCAATTATATTCAGAAACTTGTACACCCCTGAAATAACTTAAATGTTATCAGCGTTTCAATAACTTCACTTCACCCTGTATCGTTACTGATCGTGTATAAACTATCACAACTACTCAAAGTCACTGACTGTACTAACCTTATGCATTATTCAATTACTTGAAGAAAATTAACTTGAGTCGTAGAAGTTTCAAGTATATTACATCGGGAGTGGTTTGATTTAAGACGGTATGTTATTAGAGAAATAATTAATTGAGACTAATTAATTAATGGATCATTCAAGTTTATTGAGTATTTTATAAGACGCTGGCAAGGCAGGTAGTTGAGACATTAGTGAAAGATCTGAAGTATACAGTAATAAATATGGTGTTCAATAGTGTTAAACAAGATAATATTAATACACCATAGGCTTAATGTATATAACTTACATATTAACCCTAGAACCGGCAATGTTAACGGAAATGGAATTCAGGCACGTTATATGTTTAAATATCACTAACCTCACTTAAAAATAAAGTCCATGCGTCTGTTCTTCAGATAGGCAAACTTAACAGAATTTTAATTTTATAATAAACAACCTGAACATAGCATTAACATAATCGGATGATGAATTCGCCCCATATTATATTTAGGAACTTGGTCTATCTTTTTTTGTTGAATTCCATATCTTAAGAACTATACAAGTTAATTTTGATTGGATGGCAGTTTTAGAAAGTTAAAATCTTGACGAATCCAAAGGTAGCTCTATATTATTGTCAAAATATCCCAATCGAGCGGTAGAGAGCTTCAAAGAAATGATAAAGTTGAGTCTTTTTATTTGATTTATTTTATTCGAGCGGCGTTGACTTTTCAGAAAACTAATACTTTAAAATGACGATTAAGTATGTAAATATACGTTTTAGAAAAAATATTAAATGCAAAAATCAAAGTTTAAATCATTTCCTTTCCAACTTTTTTTGTTTTTTGAGATTAGAAGATTTTTAGTGGGTGAAATATTCGATACAATCAGGCGTTACAAATGTGTTGTCGCAGCACGATGTGATCGCACCGAGATGTTATCTGCCAGTTCTAGGGTTAAATCAAAATCAGAGTTTCTCATAAAATAAAGTTATTTTATATATGTCATTTTTTGTATATAGTACTAATATTATTGTACTTTTGTAATCGGGTTTATTGGATAAAATAAAATAAATGAAAATAACTCTTGAATAATTATTAACTTTTAATAAAATACTGAATGAATACATAAATTTAAAAAAATAGCTGACCCGTGCGAAGCATTCGCATTCTCAATTTAGAATTACATTGCTGTATCCACAATGCTGTTTATAACCACGTTTACAATTAATTAAAAATAGCAATGTAGTGGCGTAACTGCAGATCTCCAGCTGGATATTGTTATCATCAGTGTTGCCAACGCCAAGAAAATATCCCTACAACTTACTTGATCTTACATCACTGTTGCTTTCGGATTCTTTATTTTTTTTTTGTATTTTTTGTATAATTGTATTTTGTATATTTTTCCGGTTTAGTGGTTAAAAAAAGCTTTAAAATGATGCCTCATTCATGTAATTTGATGATGTATTAAGGAAGTTATGGCGTACCGACAAAAAAATGGCCTTGAGAAATAATATATGTGATACTTTCGAACAAACTTTTGCACTAAGGGAAACCTTCTTCGCATATTTAGACTTTCTAAGCATTATAGGTTTTGATATTTAGAGAACTATGCAGAGAGAGGAACGGACTGTAGAACAGCAAATTTGTATAGTGCAGAACTTCATTATCTTTGTAGGCTTTAAAATATGATCCGGTTTGACACCAACTGCAATCGACTTGTTGATTCCTTTGTTGTAATTATATTCAGAAAGTCGTACACCCCTGAAATAACGTAAATGTTATCAGCGTTTTAATAAATTCACTTCACCCTGTATCGTTACTGATCGTGTATAAACTATCAGAACTACTCAATGTCACTAACTGTACTAACCTTATGCATTATTCAACTACTTGAAGAAAATTAACTTGATTCGTGGAAGTTTCAAGTATAATAGATCGGGAGTGGTTGATTTAAAACGGAATGTTATTAGAGAAGGAATTCATTGACACAAGATGGATCTTTCAAGTTTATTGAGTATTTTGATAAGATTCTAGCAAGGCAGGTAGTTGAGAGATTAGTGTAAGGTCTTAAGTATAGAGTAATATAGATGCTGTTTAATAGAGTTGAACAAAATCATATTAAATACCACAGTCTTAATGTGTATAACTTAAAAAGATAAAGATCGCTAAGGCAGGTAAAACTTTGATATTTATATATTTATATAATTAGCAATCGGATATGGCCACATATACATTAATGTATAACTTACATTCAAGCAAAAACCAGAATTTCCCACGTAATCAATTTATTTTGTATGGCATTTGCGTGTATTGTATTGATATTATTGTAGTTTTGTAATCGGGTATGTTGGATTATAAAATACCACATCTAAGGCGTAGTTGTAAGCAGTATCTGGTGAATCTTACTCGTTTAATGTCCATATATACGATGTGAAGTGGACTGGAAACTACTTTGTTACATATAGAAGCCATTAGTGGAAAAGGGAAATGTATTGGAGTGGAAATGCTTCTTGTTGGCTTTGGTTTCCCGGTCACGTTGAAAACAAACATTTTACAAACTAACACTCTAGTTGGTTATTCGTACTTTTCATATTTTTATGTATAACTATAACACTACTACTAATATAATACTAGTAAAGCTGTTAGTATACCCATAGCAAATGTGATTACGTTATAAGTACTTTGTACTTCAATGAATTTGTTGATTTTGTAAAAGTAAATTGATTTTAAGAGAAAATAAGTGAAAATATCAGTCAGTCAGTAGTCTTACTTAATATTGTATGCACAAAAGTTACACAAATAAGTCAATTGCTGTTTAGAACTTTTAAAGTTTAATATTGAATGAAGAAAGCTTTCAAACATGTAGTTAACAATATCAACCAATCTGATAGATAACAAATATATTGCAAATCGCGGGGACATCGAAGATAGTTGAATTTGTGAAATGTACTATCAATTCCAAAGAATGGGTGTTTAACTGTTAAGATTTAAAAACAGTTAAACACAAATAAACACCAAACACTGCTAGCCAACATACGAGAACAAATCTAACAACACATAACCTCAAAATGTCTTGCATTATTCACTAAACAAAACATGAAATATGAAGCATGAATACCGTGGCATTCAGGCGGGCAAAAACCTAGCGCCCCGGTAGCGAGTTGCAGAACTTTTGCGAACCTGAAGGCTTTATGTGAGTTGTCATAGCAACTCATTAGTTACAAGCCCCCCACCAGTTTCAACACTAAGAGCTACATTAGGTTCTGGTTGCAGAATGCAGAAGGTTGGGTTGATGTTCTTCGGCTTTTTAACCTTCAATTTAATATCCTTTAAGCTGCTTGATAATTTAATCTTAATACGTGTAAATACTATGGCCATGGTCGCATTTAAAATATATGTGTTTTGATTTTTCGGACACTGCACATTTGAATCTGGTGGTGTAGTTAACCCAGGTAATATATAAATACTGACGGCTGGTCATGCTGTGGCTTTAACCAATATAACGTATTTATATCACACAGGTATTTTAAAAACTGTAATTCAAACGCATGTCAACTAACAAAATGTTATAAACAATATTTCTTTCATTGTTACTGGAATTAAATCAAAATACATTAAAAAAATACGTTTAAATTGTTTAAAACAAGCTGTTATTTATATCTACACGAGGCAGTCAAACTAACAGGATTTAAAAAATAAACTAATTTATAATTGAATTGCCCGGGAAACATCTGCGGCTGAAAATTAAATTTAAATCGAACACCCCCCCTTAACATAGATTGCGTTTTTTATATTCATAGGCCTACACCAGTTCAGTCTAATGCAACAGAATTGAATCCCTTTGAAACAAATAAATTGTGTCTGTGTTTTTTGTCTTTACACTATACTAGGAGAAACTAGTATAACGCCAACCCCGTTGGAATCTTTTATACACATAATCATGTTATGTTTTCATTATAATAAAGATGTAAGGGGAATATTAACCAAAAAGCTAAAGATGTTAAATAATATAAAATGTTCAAATCAAATTATTTCGTTTATTTTACAACAGCAGTTATAATAAAGGTTAAAAAAACCAGCAAGGCTCAGGTCTACACATGAATAAAAACCTAACCTAAAAGTTAGAAATACAAATAATTGTTTCAAAGTTTGAAATCAGCTGTTAATAGAAATATTGGAGCAAACAGCTGTTTTATCTGTTATTTTATTCTATTGGTTGCTGTGGTAATAATTTCATGTGTTGATTCATCTATCTAGGCTTAACCTAAGATTTTTTCCGACTAAATTTACAAATATTGAAACAAAATAATGTTTTCATCAAAATGAATTATAGCCTATGTTACTCAGGGATAGTGTAGCTTTTTCTTAAAACTATTAGTGTAAAACTATTTTTTCAATCAGTTCAGTAGTTCCAGAGATTACCCCCTGCATACAAACAAACAAATTTTACCTCTTTAAAATATTAGTATAGATTTATTTTCACTGTTTTCATCTATCGAATAATTTAGCACCCCCCACTAACTGTAATAATAATTAACTAACCTTAATAATTGTATATTTATAAAATCAATGTTATATGGTTTTTGTTTTTTATCTATCCTCAAATAATTTCTAAACATATGTGACATTTGCCATTTTATCTACGAGTAATTCAATTGAATAAATGTATTACCTATTCAAGTAAATCAAATATATTGTCAAGGCCTTCGATCTACAGCAGTGTTTTTCAACCTTTTTCATGACACGACCCCCTTAGTATCAAAAAATATTTCGCGACCCCCCAATCCTTTTTTCCATGTAGGCCTATGTTTAAAATATGTAATACAGTACTTACAAAAATTTTAGGCGTTTGCGTTATTTGCAATCTGATACAAACATATAATTAAGTATTAAGTACGTAAAACATATAATTTTAAATTGAATACGTGGCCAATTGATAACTAACAAACAAATACAAACATATTAGATGTATATAAATAAATAAAATATATCGTTAGGGCCTAGACTCCCAGCACCATCTATTGGTAACACTAGGAACTAGTGCAGGTTCCGGATGTTAGCAACAGATGGCGCTGGTAGTCCACGAAAGATCCACAAGTTTCGAGACGTTTCTTTACGCTTCGAGATATTTCTAGCGAGAATGCGCTGGCCTATAAATACGGCGGTCGACCGTGGCCATGGCAGTTTGATGCAAGACAGCGACTGTATGTGTTTCGGTGTTATGTGGACTGTAAGTTGCCTTGGAATTGGAGTAATTATAGACTGATTTGTGAGCATAAGTCACCCGTGGTCATGTCTGCTGTTTAGTTGATTGAAGAGCGTGAACCACTTGTTTTACGGTACGTATTTATTTGAGTTGTTATAATTGAAAATGGATAAATTCCTGAAATGATCATCAGAACCATCAACGTCTAGCGGGAGTAATGGAATAAAGAAAAAACGTCTTTATGACGACAACTATTTAAAATTTGGGTTTACTGTGATTGACAGTAAACCGCAGTGCGTAATTTGCTTTGAAATTTTGTCAAGAGAAAGCATGAAGCCATCGAAGTTGGTACGCCACCTAAACACAAAACATCCTAATGAAAAAAGTAAACCCGTGGAATTTTTTGAGCGAAAATTAAAAGCTCTTGAACATCAAAAAAACTGCTATAGGACAAATGTCCAACCTAAATGAGAAAGCGTTGCTCGCTAGTTATCGAGTAGCCTTTCGTGTGGCTAAAGCAGGAAAACCTCACAGTATTGCCGAAAATTTGATTTTACCAGCGGCTTTAGATATATAGCAGAGATTATATTTGGCAAGCAAGAGGTCGAAAAGCTCAAAAGTATACCTCTCTCTGACAATACCATTCAACGCAGGATAAGCAATATGGCGACTGATGTTCATACTCAAGTCATAGAAAAAATAAAGAAAAGTTCTTTTATATCCTTGCAATTTGATGAATCAACGGATATTGCTTGTTGTGTGCAATTTGTAGCTTTTGTGCGTTTTGAATCCAATGAAATAATAATGGAAGAAATACTATTTTGCAAGGCACTTCCCAAAAATACTACAGGTCAATGCTTGCATGACATGTTCCTTGAAGCTACGCAAGATATGAATATCGATTGGGCACAAAAATGCATTGCTATTTGTAACGACGGAGCAAAAGCCATGACTGGTGCGAAGAGTGGATTTATTGCTAGACTGAAAGAACATATGCCAAACGCTTGTTGGATGCATTGCTTTCTCCATCGCCAAGCTCTTGCAGCCAAATCATTACCACAAGTATACAGTCAAGCTCTTAATATTATTATTAACATTGTAAATTCTATTAAATGAAAAGCGTTGCAGACTCGATTGTTTCGAATCATTTGTGAAGATATGGGGACACTACACAGCAATTTGCTTTACCATACAGAGTTTAGGTCGTTATCAAAAGGCAAAGTACTGACCAGAGTTATGAAACTTCGCGCTGAACTATTAGTATATTTACAGCAAGCCAAGTCACATTACTTTGAATTCATTTCTGACCCGGAATTCCTTTTAAAATTGGCTTTTCTTTCTGACTTATTTGAACATTTAAATAACTTGAATAAAAGTCTTTAAGGGCGTGATGAAAATGTCATAACAGCAAAAGACAAACTCCATGGCTTTATAAAAAAAATTGAATTGTGGTCATCATCTATAAATCAAAACAACTTTGATTCATTTTTGTCCACACAGTCTTTCATTGAAGAAGTCGGAAGCGAGATCAACATCAACTCATATATATCTGGTGTGAAAAAGGTGTTACATAATTTGAAGAAAGAATTGTGTCATTACTTCTCACTGCAAGAGATATCGGATAACACTGGGCAAACATGGATCTTAAATCCGTTTTTAAATGCAGCTATAAACGAGGCAAATTTAGCAACTAAGCTCAAAGAGAATCTGCTGGAACTATCTGCCGATGGGATGTTACACTTGGAATTCAAGTCTGAAAATTTGGATACGTCTTGGTTAAAAAGAAAAACAGAATACTTTAACAACCGAGGCTTTGAAGTGTTTGATTTCATTTTCTACCTCGTACTTGTGCGAGTTGGCATTTTCATCAATGGCGCGAATAAAATGCAAACTAAGAAATCGCTTAAATTTGGAAAACGATTTAATACTTAATGTGGCAAAAACGGATCCACGATGGGAGAAATTAATTGAAAAAACTCAAGCGCAACCTTCACATTAAAATGAACGAGTACTCGAAGGTTTTATTTCTTGTTAATGAGTTTGTGTAAATAACATAAAGAGTATCATTTTGTTAACGTTTTCATAACCCAGCGTGTGTGAGGTACAAATTTGTGACATTGTGAGTGTGGTCGGTGTACATTGTACACTTGTACAAGACCGATTTTCAGATTTTTTTTATTGATAAAAGTTATTAAAAACATTTGTGTCCTTGTTATGTAAGTATTTGTCTTTTACATAACATTTGCATGTGATAATTTTTGTTTATAGGTTGTTAGGCTTAATGCTATGTAAAATTTAAAAAAAACACTTAAAATTTTTCTTTTTCTTTATTCAACTGTTATTTTTTGTAATAACATGTAACTAGCATTTTTCTGACTTGTATGATTGATTATATGGAAATTTTGTTAAATATAATAATTTTAACTCTTATCGACTTTTTATTTAAGTCTCACAAATTATATGTTGTATAAAAAAAAACTGAAGTTTTCTCGACCTCTCGAGACCCCCTTAACTGCAGACCTATTCTGCTGGACAAATTGCTTAATATGATTTTGTCGCAGTTTGAACATTATGTTGAAAATTTTGTTTGAAATACTTCTTAATTAACTAGGGTACACTTACAATTAGTGTAAGTAAAAAATGAAAAAACAATCTTACCTTTATTCCTTATTTTATTGAGTCAAATATATTTTACAGTTATTTTTCGTGAATGATGTGTAGTTAGTTTATCTAACACATCTTGCGATAATTAAGTAAAATATTTAATCTATTACCGTGCTGTTAAACGATTTAAAACATTCTTGCCTTCCACAATAATCTTAGAAAAGTTTACTTTTCAGAAATTTCTGAATTTCTTTTCTGCTCATTCATAAAGTTTTGAGAAACCAGAAATTAAATTTTTTTTATAAAGTTATGTTGTGGAATAAAACACCTGAAACTGTTCACTTGATGTTGAATAATGTAACACTGAACTGTCCCAGGAAAGTATTTAATTAAATGCACACGCTGCAGTTTTAGACTGTCTCAAGCCGTCGATCGTCGCGTGGAGAACATCTGTGCTGTATTTAATTATACTTCTCTCTTCATTTAAATTTTATTTTAAACATCTACGTCTATAGAATGACAACGAAAATATTAAATTCCGTTAAATATTGAAATAAAAGATTAAACTCATGAACACATTATTTTAGTCTTTAGCAAAAATCCAGTGTAGATATACTCACGCTAGTCATCTTCAATGATCTTATTGTTCACTAAATAATGGTTTTTAAATTTATACGTTGTGATTAAATGTTCATTTTAGTATTTACATGTACTATTTACTAATATTAGTAGGTGCTTTGTGCTTAATAGAAATATATAATATATTATCTATGTTTGTACATATCGTCTTTGCAGGACTTATGTAAATTTGGTTTTCCGAATATGAAGATGATGGTGTGCTGCCAAAACCGATATTCTAGTGGGAGTTTTAAGGATTGATTGGACTTGAATAGAGTTCAACCAACTAATTTACAACTGTAAGATTATTTTTTGTTTAGTGAGGTTAAATTTTAATTGTGTGACGTTTTCTTATCTTAAACGTCATGCATATTTTATTCTGAAATGTTACTTTACCTTTTTAATAGTTCTTCAACAGTCTGGGGGCGTCCACCAGATTCCCGTTAGGAATCAAAATATCGCTAGGCTTTAGAGGTACTCCAAAGTATTAGGCTTTAATAATCACAGAGACACATTGTTCAAAAGTTAAGATCGAGTTTTACTAGATTTCTAAAGTTTCTCCATTTACAGACTCTCAATTTAATTCCAATTAGACAATTATGATTCAATTTGATAAAAAATATTCTTTAAACTCTTCTAATACATGAAATCAAATAAACAAATTCTACTTAATCGATTAACTTTCTATAAACTCTTTAACACATGAAATCACCCTTTTTTTATCTAGATTAACTAATATTATGGTTACTCTTCAAATCTAAGCACTAATTTTCATTTATTTACGCCTTGAACTTTTTCAAAATTAATGATTTCAAGCCCTTAGTTACATGGTCAAGATCAACCCCAATTGTTGCTTTTCAGGTGTTCCTAAATTTACAGCTAATTCTAATGATCTCACCAGTGCATGTATTATATTAATTAGTATTTTAAATATGAAAATCTTTCAATTAATTAGGTTAATGTTTAGTATATGGTTTTGCCTCTAAATCCTTTATCTCGAAATCTGTCTTACAATTATTTAAACAATTTTATTCTACTCACATTCTCTTTTCTTCCTTTTTTTACCTCGCACAAAACACTTTACATAAATGTATTAATTTCTTTTACTCCCACACACTCAATACATTATCGAACTCTGTTCGGATTCACAATCACTTTTCACTAACTGCTTTAATTCTATTATTTGTAATGTTGAAATGGTTGTTATCTCAGTGATGGTCCCGCAGAGGAGGGAAGATGGAATGGAAGGTTGAATGGTTTTTACCGGGGTAAGGAGGCTGCCCACCACCTTCAGTCCTCGGACAATGTCATAAAGATTTTTGTCCTTTTATTTCCTTCCTTAAATTAAAAAAAAAAAAAAAAAAAAAAATGTTGAAATGGCGTTGAATTTATCCAAACCTTTTTTTAAAACGATGTTGTTCCTCTAAAATGCCCACAATGACTCTCTAATTAATTCTGTCCTTCTCCCACCTCTCTTCTCATGTCATTGGTTGAATTTAGACCATTTGATTGGCTCCTCAATTTGCCCGTATTTTGCGGTTTTTTATGCCTGTATTAATTTGTGGATGCATCATCGACAGGTTCTACAGTTTGTTCTAATTTTAGAAATCTGACTCCCGGTTTCCTGTCTGACTTCCTCTTCATTTGTTCTTAAAATTTCAATTTCTTTCGATCTACCGGTACTTCTATCGTATTGAATTGTTTTTTATTTATTTTATTTTAAAGTGTTTGGGGTAAGATGTTTACCCCAATCCTTACGCAACGTATTGGACCAAATCATAGCAGTTATATTTGAAAAGTTTCCTAATAAATTGAGAAAGAAAGTAGAGGAAAATCAATCAAAAGCATCAATTCACAATTTGTTAACGACTTCAACTGTAATTGTTGGCTACAGATAGTTATATATTTAGACAAGGTCCTTTAGAAAACCATACGGTAAAAACTTGTTTTAAAGATTTTACAATTAATTATATTGTACCAGGAAACTTGGAATTTTAAACACTAGAGTTAAATTGTTCGAAAACCACAATCAATGGGGTGAAAATTGGGAAATTGCCAAACCTGAATTTTTCAATGAAGAATTATTGAGACGGTATTTATTCAAAAGTTTAGTAGCATTAGAAAAGTTTTCACATAAAAAAATGTTCACACTTGAGAAGTAAATATATAATAATAAATAAAAAAGTTAACCGAACTTGTTCACTCTCTATGTAATTAATTAATTGTAATCTGTAGAGCTTGGGCAGCGGTACTTTAAAGTTTCAGCTGACATTAAATGAATGCCTGCCATGTTAAAATTGTCTTAAATAGATAGTAAAATAAAATTCCAATAAACATATTTTATTAAATCAAATTAAAGTCAAACTCCCGCTTGACAGCTCGAGACAGATTACAACTGCAACTATTGTATTTAGTTTGTCTCTTGCTTGGGTCAGTTCAGAATTGCGTTATTCAATTACAAATTAACTACAGTAGAGTCGCGGTTATCCGAGGTAATGTGGACCTTGGATAAGGGAAAACTCGGTTAACATGAACTCTGTCAAAAATCGAGAGGGAAACGTACGGTAAACTGGTTAAATCAATGATAACGTGGTCAAAGATGTGAAAAGGCATCTAAAGTATTATAAAATGAAAAACTTAAGTCCAAATAAAAATAAAATACAATAGAAATACATAGGCTACCGTACATGTCCTAGATAAAAAATTATTATTTAAAGAAGTCTTTAAGTGCTTTCTGTTTAAAGGAGCTCACTCGCTTGTGCGCTTATCTA
>JAGFPH010005875.1:36352-48821 GCA_018207615.1 Philaenus spumarius
TTGAACTAAAATATTGCTTCCAAATCGATTTCGTAAATTTTAAGTCGACTCGTACATCTTTAAATTTACGAAATCGATTTGAAAGCAATATTTTAGGTCGAGCACTTTAAAATAAACATTTTTTGTCTATTGACATTTTTTTAAAAACTCTTCCTTTTCGAGATATTAGTAACTTTATGTCGATTTATGTCAACACGTTTAGGGCTGCCATTTTGTTTTGGGTGGTCCGATTTTTATTTTCTTTATGTAATTTTCCTAGTCTTAAATAGACCTTTAAAATAAAGTATCACATGACCTATTTAAATGTTTTGAATCAAAATTTCCGATTGCTTCAAAAGATACTTTGGGTTAAGTTAGTATCGTTCCCCAAAGGATATTTGTTTGTTTTAACAAACAAAAAAGTTAAATGGGGAGGGTGGGACTTTTAAGACACCTGGTATATTAGATGACGAAAAGGGTAAAATAATGCAACAATTTCCTCAGCGACTTTTAGGTTATCGGATTGGAGGTTTGTACGGTGGATTCGCATAAAACGTGTGAAAATGGATATAACATTGATTCAGCCTTAACCAAGACATAATGGGGGTGAATGTGGATTAAAGATTAAATTGTTATTTTTAACGCTTGACTGGAATTAAAAAAAAAAAATGAGAAACAATTTTTGGAATTTAATTTTTACATAAATTATTTGAAATGATAAGTAAAATTAAGTGGAAACTTTGCACTTAAAGCCTACCCGTCGTATTATATTATTCTAAGTAAATGTACTGAAATTTGTACAGTATTTAGTCCTATAAAACGTTTAAACTGCTAATTGCCATTTTTGAATGTGTGTTCAATTAAAGTAAATATAAAGTAGGGGGCTGGTCGAAGATATCTATATTGGTGCTACAATCAACTTTTAGCTAGCCTTCCCAGAAACAGCTGATATAATATTTAGAAACGATTCGCTGTTCTACATTTCAGATTAGGTTCTTGTTTACGTATAGTTCCAAGTCAGTTAGTTTTTTTTTAATACTTATTATAACTGTTGCATCATAAGCTTAGTAATTTTACTTATCCGTTATTTTTAATTATTATTTTTTTTTATGTTACGCCAGTAATAAAATAAATTATAAAATGTGTGTATTGAGGACAGTATGAAGTTGGCACTATGATATTCCCTAGCCCTTTTAGTGCCGCTGATGTAATCGGCGCGACGTACGTATGCAAGAAGTGCCATCGCCGTGCATTTAATATTTGTGCACATAGTTCCTCTGAATTCTAACAGATGGCGTTGGCGTTCACTTAGTTGTATAAAGCAATCTTTCAGCTCTAAACCTATGTAAACATAATCTTATTGGGACAGAAAATAGTCGAAATACTATCGATTTAGTGAACAGCTGTTCTGGCCTAGCAGACAAATTCTAGCGCAGTTGAGTTGAAACATTGCTACTGTTGTGTTTATTAGAATGTTTATTGTATTTTTATACATTTTAGGACAATAGACGTGTGTTTTTTGATATGGTGTTTTATTTTAATTCACTTTTCTTGTTCATTTAGTTTAATATATTCTTAATTCGTTTTTCTTTAGTGATAGTTACTGTAGGGTAGGCCTAGCTAACCTACAAGCTTTGTTTACTATAAACTATTTAGGCCTAGAGTGTTTACTTCATTTCTTTGTTTTACTTAAATGTCTTCGAATTTATTTATAAATTAAATATAAAAATGGTAGTAACTGGATATTTATTTTTAATTAGTATAAATAGTTACTCTTCTTTACCAATTGTTTTTATTGTAAAAAATGGCGCGTGATATAAACTTTGTTTTTTTAAATATATTGTTTGTTTTTTGGATTTTTATGATTTTTTTTAATTATGTATAAACTATGTTCTTCTTCAATAATAATTATGCTTTAATATTATGCTTTAAGTTTTTAACAAAATTTAGTTTTAAAGCCAGCTGTTTATGAATTAAAAACAATTTCATAAAGGTTGACCAGTTTCAATCTGAGAATCAACATCAATATAGTCTTTTTTAGACGAGTTAAAAGTTTTATTAGTATAGCATGAATAGTTTATAAGTTATGAAATGTTATATAAAAGCACTGTAACAATGCAAAAACGGCTTGGCACTTTTAGACGAATCTTGCATATTGGGCCTGGCACTAAAAGGGCTAGTGATCTGTTTGTAAAATAGAAATGTTCTTGATGTGTGTAACTATGTCAGTAGTTTGATAGTTACAATGCAGAGCTGTTCAATCTCGTCAAACCAATTGTGTATCTGTTATCATTCAGCTGTTTTTCAGTTTGATTGATCATGGTAAATAATAGATATAGTTGTTCTTTAGTTGACTGGGAACATAAAATCACTATTCATCAAACCTAGTTTTTTTAAAAGAATAGAGGATATCCTTTTTGAACATGGGTTTTACTGACGTAATTAATGTTCGATATAATAAGCAATTATAAAATTGTACAATTAAGCAATTATAAAATTGTATAATTAAGCAATTATAAAATTGTATAATTAAGCAATTATAAAATTGTATAATTGCTTTACCTGAGGAAGCTATTAGATGGGCTGTTAATGAAGAAGTGAAGTTGTTAGCAGGAGCTGAGATATTAATTAAACCAGAGAAGCCCGCGTCAGTAGAAGGGGAATCATGAACTTGATGGCTTAGTAAACTCACAGATTAAACTTGTATTTTCTAATAAGTGTCTTGATGTAATATAAGGAAACTGAAATAAAAGATATTTTTAAATACTTCGTTTTTAATTTGAAATAGGAAATATTAGTTACGCATTATTATTTGAAAGTAATAGTGATACGTATTTTAACGATTTTAGTATTTGCAATACATAAACGTTTTTGTAATAAAAGAAGTTACATTTTTAATAGTATATTTCGCACCTAGAGCCGAAAGTGAGGTTTTGCAGGCTTGAGATCGTGTTTCAAGTTCGAGACGAGTCGAGAACTTGAAACGATCGAGAGCTGCAAAACCCTTTCGGCCGTGGTGCGAACGGAATTTTTCACCACACTATACAATAAAATAAATACTATATAAAATTAAAAAAGAATATTTATTTAGCACACATGAAAATGCAACTTTGAGGTTATAAACTAGCTATCTATGGAAAGTAGTTTTACCTCAGTTGCTAGGCAACGGTGAAAAAAACAATTATGTGTGTGCCACTAGTCTGTCGGCAATACCTATTGAATCATTTGCCATATGGGCCTATTTCATAACGAAATTGTGTTGAGATATACGTTCATATTTTAATTGAATAAACGAACATCTGACTTTACGGCCCTAGGGTAGAAAAGAGCTACTTTCGGCCTCCAAATGACGTTCCGAAAATAGCTGAAAACATCGTAGTGTGGTGAAAAAGTAATTTTTATATTGCTTATGGCTTAAACAAAGGTGTTTAATCTGAAATGTTACTGAGTTACCATCTACAATATTTGAATGTATTTCCCGAATAACGGAATCGGGGAAAAGGTAAATATAGGTGATGTAGAATAACACATGGAACATTTACATGTTTAAATATTATTAGATCACTTGTTGGACCCGTTAGGTGAATATTCTGCTCTAACAGCAAAATATTTAATTAAACTCCGTGAACTAATCGATACGCAACTAGTAGCAAGTTTTAATATTGAAATATCTTTTGGAAATCACAAAATACAAAAAAATGTAAAAATGGTAAGTATTTAGTTCATTACATATATATTAAGATTTTGGTAATTGATAGACGCAATATCTACGACGGACTTATTAATGTATGGCACCTCTTATTAGACGGGATTTGATTTGATTTTGGGCAATATCTTAAAATTAAATTAAACTATGTTGAAAAAAAAGTAGTGGATCTATAACATAAAGAATAATATACTATGTGTAAGAAATGTCCGCCTCCCCCTTTATCTTTTTTTGCTTGTTCAAAAAAACAAATATCTTAACTTAATAAAAACAAATACGAACTTCCAAAGTATCTTTGGGAGCGAAAATACCCATTATTCGTAATAGCGGGAGTATTTCAATACCCCACGTTACCAATTAATGGTTTAATGGTTAATGGTTAATGGCTTTTTTAGTGTAGTATGATTTTAGTTTGTTTCGCTGTTTTTTATATTACAAATATTTTATTTTAAGTTTCAATGCCATTAAGCTAATGCATTTGTAAAGTCATCAATTGAATAATCTGCATTTACATTGAATTTACACGAGCTTCAATTTAATATTATCACTTTATATTACAAAGTTAAAATGTCAATAATTCAGTTCATGAACATTCACATGTGTGGTTCAATTGCATTTTTTAAAAAACATTTTACATTTTAAAAACTTACTAGCACATGTGTTATTTATAGCAACCTGTCAATAATTACTCTAAATATTAGCAAAATATAAAGCTATGATTTAATATTTATAATTCAAAATTTAATATTATTTATAGCCTAGTTCATTTATTAATGTTGGAGTCATCATTCCTAATTATATAGATAACTGATATATAAAAAAAGAGTTACGTATATACTAAAATCAAATGATACAGATAGCACCAATTAGGATGAAGCGCGAAGAGGAGAGTGTGCAAGTCTCCTACGCCGGCTCCCACCACATTTCCCCTCTCGCGGCGGAGTACAGTCAGAGCCGCCTGCCCTAAATAATTCATGGCTGCTATGCAGTCGTGTTGATTGTATATCAACACTTTTTGGTGGTGGAGAGGGCAAGACGTTATAGCGCATGCTCAAATGACGCTTCACTCTGCTTGGCACTATCTGTACTAGTGTTAATTTTGTGTTTATTTGTGTTTAATAGATAACAACAAGAAATACAAACATTAAAACACGATAGTTAATTTAAAAAATAATAGGCAATTGCAGTTTTGTCGAACTGTAAAGAATGTGTGTTATTAAGTTAATCAGGAATGAATATTATAAAAAATATAACACCGTAATTACATTTTCCAACCTGTTAAAATTACATTTTAAACTGTTTTTAATAATACTAGTAAACTTTGCCCGAAGCTTTTAATTTTAAAGTTTGTTTCTATACTGAATGTGCTGTTATTGACACAACACCAAAGAGTTGTAATAACCCTTTATCACTTTACACACGTGACTAACAGGAAATTGGTTTGTAAATTGTTATTACCACTATTGCAGTTTTCTAAACAACTTTATAACTCTGGGATTTCCCTTTGATCAACATTTCGCAGAAGTAAACTAAACGCAATTAAGTCTCCGTTGGTAACACACCTTGCCCTGCCCATTTTAACGTGCTGCCGAATAATCATTTCTTACTCTTAATTTACCCTAAAGCTGTTTATGTTTAATTAAGGCATTAGCCGTAAGCGAGCCTATTTCTTGGCTTTCTAATAAACGCGAAATGATAGTACATTTAATAGATCACCGAGCGAAGTAGGTTGGCAATTTGATTATAGCATACAATTGTTTAACATAAATACAATTTGAAGGATAATAATTCGACCACGCAGCTGAACCGCTGACGTGAGTTGAGCAAATTTCCAAAATTAGGTTTATAGGCCTATGTTTTAGAGTTTCAACCAACAATTTGGGAAATAAGTCTATTCACGACGGTGCTGAATAGCTGCAAAATGGTTCGCACGCCATTCCGCATATTGGGAGTATGTTCAACACACAAAACATTGCGTGCTTCCCACGCCAACCCCCGTATTGAGAGTATCTTCAATACACAATGCATTGAGTGCTTCGCACGCCAACCCCACCATAGAATCCGTCGCATGGCTTTGAACCGGGTCCTTCTATGGTATTTTACGTTTTGATCGATTTTGGGGGAACCAAGCGAGCTATAAGGTCGCATAAAAAAAAAATTGTGCAGAATAACATCAGACATTTATATTTGTAGAAAAAAACTCAAAATCAAATTCATTCTCGTAGGGAAAATCTCAAAAAAATAGTTACTTCCGGTCAAAAAACGTGCTTCCGATTGTTGGACTTTGTTGGCTAACGAACTCCTCCGAGCGACGTAGACAACCAACATGTCCCAAATTTGAACCAAATCGGACTTAAAATGCTGCCGCTAGAGTGCGATCACATACATATATATATATGTATATATGATTTTTAATGACACCCCAAAACGTGTTCTGGGGACCATGATCGGTGCTCATTTGCTACTCTCCCGACCTTGGGTCTTACCATAAGGGCCACTGCAATAGCTCATTTTTCCTATTGAAATTCGTTAATAACTAATATGACTTACGAATAAAACAAAAATTGTGTCAAATATATTTCGAACAGAAAACGTGTTCGTCAAGCTGCGATAAAATATAAGTTAAATGTATATGAGTCCCTGAAAACTATTGGAACAAGTAAACAAACTAAAAAAATAGGATGAAAAAATCTAAAGTAATACAAAAAATGCTAATTGTTGAAGTTTAAAATCTATACCTGCGTGAATTATTAGAAGGGCAGTTAATGATGAAGTAGAGTTAATAACTTAGCTTAGTTATTAATTTACGAAGGTCACGCGAGAGAGGGGAGTTTGAGCTCGATCACTTCATAAACTTGGAGATTATACTTGTAATTTTAATATTCGACTTTATTCCACAAGAAAACTTAGTAAGTAGGTTATTCTGTTTTAGTCGGTATACCATCACCCTCATACTGGTATGAAATTTAAAAATAATTTATTAGAACACCTGGTGTTAATCGGTTGCTATTTACGATGGAAAATCTAATGTTGTTTAATGTTCTCGTTTGACACAATAATTTCCTGAAGGAAAATAACAAAATGCCAATCTAAAAACTTAATGTAATACATCTTGCTCAGTAAGCCCATTTTGTTTTGTCACGTTTTAAATGAAATAATAAATTTGATTACGTTTTGTGTTCCTGTGAAAATAAGTTGCTTTAAAACGGTTATACTATATGTGCATTTAAAATAAAGTATATTTAATTAATTAAGACAAATATCTCGATAAATTGTACAATAAACTATAAAAATTTTAAGTAGTTAATGTAATGATAAGTCTTAGATCTACAATGCGGGTATTTTAGCCCCAACGTCAACTTCAACAATTTGAATGCTATATATCGTTTGTTTAACATAGTCTTTTTTTAAACAGTGGCACAGTAAAAGTTAAAAATGCCGTTTTTGTATTTTGGAGTCGGCTTGACATTTTTATGACATGAAATATATCTTCACACCATATTTTTCTTATGAAAAGTGATGCAATAAAAAAAAAGCATAATGCGTGACTTTTAAAACCTTTGTTCTGCAATGCTTCGATATGATTGTGATCTTACATGTTTTATAATGAAATTTAGTCAGTTAATTTAAAACATTTGACTATCCAACTTATTCAAGAATGAAGTGTTTTCATTATTTTGATAAAGTTTTCCAACCCAACAAATGTTATTACCAAAGTTTTAATGATTACGATCCCACTACTGAAGTTTTAATGATTATGATTGTATTTTGAAAGCATAAGCATCTAAGTGAAGTAGGTGGATTTTAAGTGATTTTATCTAATCTAACATGGCACTAGTGTATGTAAAAGTTTATTTTCATTATATATTTATACTTTGCATTTCGAACTATTATAAAATACATTTTTTCAAATATGTTTCATAATTAAAGTTTTTGAAAAAAATTAGTATATTTACTTATCGTTGACCCGCATTACAAAAAGTTCGATATGTTTTATATTTACAAATACAATAAAGTTTCCAACATCATAAGCAAAAGCGAGCAAGCATATACAAAATTATTGTTCAATAGAATTGGGTTTGTAATTTTATTTCATTTTGATATTAATTATGAAGGCAAGCATTGGGCGTACGTTACTACAGTGAAGTGCCACTAAAACATAACAAAGTTAGTGAGTAAATTGGTTCCTCCAACTGCTTATATCCAATTACGTTTAAACGGGTTGGGTGGAAGTTACATTAGTTCTAACTCAGTAGTTACAAGTTTCTACACTAGGTGAAACACACCCCAACAAAATTTGCATAGTCAGTTATTTACAGCGCTGAACGAAATTCGCCCCTTGCTTTGTTCTTATGAAAGGTTTACAATTATAAAGCATTGCTTTAAATTTGATCTTGACGAAGAGAAATTCAGAGATCCTTTTAAAAAGTGTGTTAAAACGTCTTTTAGTTAATTAATTTATAGTGTATACGTCTTTATTTGTGATAAAGCCATGCAGTTAAATGGAGAGTTTCATGGGGAATAATATCACTCAAGGTTAATGTGTAATTTTAAAAATAAGAATTGTTTGTAAGAGGAAGAATTAAGTGTGTCTAGTAGAGTTTATATGTTCTACCTATGTGAAAAATGTGAAACGAAAAACGGATGCTTATTGTGACTGTGGTTAAAATGAGACCTTGCAAACAATTTTATCCAATTAGAAACACTGAAGCCCCAACCACAAGTTCGGTGAATAAAACTACACAAATTAACTGAAAAACATATATAGGAAACTAGAATAACTATATTAATAAATGTTTATCAGTTTATTTGTGTAGTTTTATTCACCGAACTGGTGGTTGGGGCTTCAGTGTTTCTAATTGTTTAAATTCACCATCATTGAACAAACAAACAATTTTATGACAAAAATAAACGAAATAAATGGTTTTAAATTTAACATTGCTCTTACGGGATGCAAATCCACGATGGCCCTTACAGGAGACCCTTAACTACATCAGTTAATTACCTTCATGAAGAAACTTAATTTGACACTCTACAAACACGCCAACGATGTTAAAACATTGTTTCTGCTGATTGCGAGATACGCCAACAGCCAACACTATCACAACTAATCGAAGTCATTAAAAATAACCTGTATACATACAGAACAAATAAAATGGTAGAAAATGTGTTTTTGAGGATTTTTAGGTTATAGTGCTCCAAAGAAATTCTAAGAAAACATTTAACGTTCTGACTTTTTGCTTCCCATTTTGTTTTTATAATTTTTGTAATTATATATTACTCAAAAACAAAAGAACTATTGTCATAAAGCATAGATTTTGTATTAGGGCCTACTAGTGCTAAAGTCTTACAAGATTCCACATACTGCTGTAAAGTTTTGAACAAAACTTTGCACTAAAATAACACTTAGATTTTTTTCTGACTTATGTCATTTATAAGTTTTAAACTGTGTGTACTTATAACAAACACTCCCATAAAATCTGACTTCATAACTCTTAGACTATGATTTCCCCGTTGCCGTTGTAAAAACTTTACAGACGAGTCCTAACTGAATAAAACTTAACTTGGGAATTTTGTTTAGTAGAATATTTTGTTTTAAAAACTATTTATTTTTTTATTTTTTAAGGCGAAAACCCTAGGTGGTTAGTTTTAAAAACTAAACTATAAAAATAAAGAAATTCTAGCGCGCTATTTAAATAATTAATAGGAAATTGTATTAATATATGCACAGCGTATAATTATGCTGGAAGGAAATCCGTATGTAATCTGTCCAAGCTGTACAGATTACAATTAATTAATTAATTAATTAGTTAGAGAGTGGACAAGTTCGGTTCACTTTTTTATTTATTATTATTTATTTTATTTTCAAATGTGCATATTTTTTCATTTAAAAGCATGTCTAATGCAATAATTTTCCTAAACTTTCGAATAAATAGGGTACCGTCTCAGCAGTTCTTCATTGAAAAATAATCTGGTTTGGCAATTACCCAATTTTCACCCCATTGATCATGGTTTTCGAACAATTTAATTTTAGTGTTTAATATTCCAATTTCCTGGTACAATATAATTAATTGTAAGATCTTTAAAACACATTTTTACCGTATGGTTTCCTGGAGGGCTATGTCTAAATATATAACTATTACTAATCAACAATTACAGTTGAAGTCGTTAAAAAATTGCGAACTGATGCTTTTGATTGATTTTCCTCTACTTTCTTTCTCAAGCAGGAAACTTTTCAAATATAACTGCTACGATTTGGTCCAATAAGTTGTTAAACGAGTTAGTTGAACTCTACCCAAGTCAAATCGATCCTTAAAACTGCCACTAGAATATCGGTTTTGACAATCATCTTTAGATTCGGAAAATCAAATTTATATAAGCCCTGCATAGACGATATGTACAAACAGCGTTAGATAATATATTATATATTTCTTAGTACTATATTAGTAAATATTATTAAATCGAACACTTAATAACAACGTATACATTTTTAAAACCATTACTTAGTATACAACAAAATCAGTGGACATGATTAGCGTCATAGCGTCAGCATACCTACACTGGAGTTTTGCTAAACACTAAAAATGAATTCATGATTTCAATAATTCATTTAAATATTTAATATTTTTAAATATATTTATTATTTAAGGGAATTTAATATTTTTGTTGTCATTTAGTTATTTTATGGACACAGGCATTTGAAAATAAATTTAAATAAAGAGATGAAGTATACAGTAATTAAATACAGAACAGATGTTCTCCCACGTGACGCCTTGAGACTGCAGCGTGTGCATTTAATTAAATACTTTCCTGGGTCGGTTCAGTTTTACATTATTCAACATCAAGTGACCCGTTTTAGGTGTTTTATTTCACACCATAAGTTAAAAGAGAAAGGTGTGAATTTCTGTGTTTTTCACAACTTTAAGAATGAGCAGAAAGAAATTCAGAATTTTTTTAGAAGTAAACTTTTCTAAGATTATTGTGAAAGGCACAGTAATATTTTACCCTCGAAGTTCTCCAGTAAATTTATTTTCATTAACCTTAGAACACATTTTTAAATTGAAAGTCATTTTCTAAATCTAGATGAATTTTAATACAACTATAGAGTAATACCACTCTCACTTAACAAGGTAGATTAAAGACTTTCCCTGATTAACATGAGAATTGTCAGATAAACAAACTACACATCATTCACAGTAACATAGGTGTAAAATATATTTACCTCAATAAACAAAATAATGGAAAGGGTTTTTTCCATCTTTACAATAATTATTAATTATTGTAAGTGTGCGCAAGTTAAGAAGTATTTAAAAAAAACAAAAATGTTAAAATTGTTCAACAGAATGTTCAAACCGAAGCAAAAACATAATAAGTAATTTGGCCAGCAGAATAGGTCTGCAGTTAAAGGTGTTTTATCTTCCTTTAGTCCACCTTTGCTCATCTTTGTTAGATTAAATTTAAAAAAAAATAATTTCGATAGTTTATTCGGTTCCGGTTTCCAATCAGGATGGTAGACTAAAAATAAGAGGGATGATAATTTTTTTTTGGGTTTAAAGGCGAAACACCTGGGTGGCTATCATCGCCTGAGAGGTATGTTAAGGTTACTGGAAAAAGATTTAACAGTTTAAACTTATTCTGTAGACCAAGGACTTGATCATATCGTAACCATTTGTTTCATCTACTTGAATTAGTAAAATATTTATTTAATCGCATTCCTCGTGGATAAAATGGCAAACGTCACATATGTTTAGTAATAGTTTGATGATGGACAAATATCAAAAACCATAATAACACTGATTTTTAAAAGTTACAGTTATCGATGTATGAAAACAGTAAAAATAAATATAATATAAAGACAACAAACACAGACACAATTTATTTGTTTCAAAGTGATTTGAACAGTTCATTAAACTGGACATTTGGCTGAATATAAAAAACACAATCTGTGTTAAGGGAGAGGGTTCAATTTAATATTACTTTTCAGAAACAGATGTTTTCCAGGAAATTCAATTATAAATTCGCTTATTTATATTTTTGTGTGTTTTTTTTAATCCTATCAGATTGATTGTCTCGTGTAGATATAAATAACAGCTTGTTTTAAACAATTTAAGGGATTTTTTAAATTTATTTAGATTTAAAACTGGTAACTATTAAAGAAATATTATCTTTAAAATTTTGCCAGTTAAATTACATTTGGATTAAAGTTTTACATTACCTGTGTGATTTTAAGTACGCTCTATTAGTTAAAGCAACACCATGACCAGCTGTCAGTATTTATAATATATTACCTGGGTTATCGACACCACCAGATTCAAATATACAGTGTTCGAAAAATCAAAACACGCATATTATTAATGCGACCATGGCCATATTATTTTAAACGTATTAAGATTAAAAGATCAAACTGCTTAAAGGATGTTTAACGGTTAAATGCCGTTTCTTTGACTAAATTTATTTTGGAATATGTAACATTTGAATTTTACTACATTTCACAAATTCAACAACCTTCAATTTCACCGCGTTTTACAATATTTTTCTTATTTTATCAGATTGGTTAATGTTATTAACTACTTAATTCAAAACTTTCTTCGATCGATGTACAACAAATAGTTTTAAAAGACTAATTGACATATTTGTGTAACTTCTGTTAATATTATATCCAATAAGACTGACTGATTGATATATTCACTTATTTTATTAGCGAATTTCCATAGGAAAAATGAGCTATTGCAGTTGCCCTTATGGTAGTCGGAAGTAGCAAATGAGCACCGATAATGGTCCCCA
>JAGFPH010005875.1:48921-84593 GCA_018207615.1 Philaenus spumarius
ATACAAACAGGCAGAACGTTCTAATTTATATTTAATTTACCTTTTTGCTTATTCAAAATATGATTTGATTTAATTTTTAATTTAATTTTACTTTTTAATAACTCTACTTTATTTCTTTGAATTTAATTTCAAGAGATTAATTAAACTTATCCTACCTAACCCAGTATATGAAATAATTTTTTTTATTTAACTTCAGGCAATTTTTGGGGACAAAATAACGTAACATACGCTTTTCACAGACCTTATGTTCCTGTATTTACTATGCTGGTGACGTTTCAGTTTATTGTTTCGGTTTAAGATTCCAGATACTTTCCCCGAACAGCCTCCCTGAGGATCTTAGTCTGCTTGCAGTCGTCTTGAAGTCGAATGCGGGTTAATAGGTTCGATTCCTGGTTGAAGTCCGGTTTCCCTCGGGTCGTTCGTCTCGCTATTCCTTCAGAAGTCCAGATTCATGTATAAATGCGATCGCCAGTTCGTCTCCTGAAGTCCAGATGACATCTATTTACTATGTCATTGATGCTCTCCTGAAGATCCGCTTTTTTATACTTTGTAAATAATTTTAAGTTTTACGCAGATAACATCCAGTAAAGTCAGTAATCATGTAACTAGATTACTCTGTAGAAATCATGAAGTCGAGATGCGTGGAAACTGCGCCTTGATAATCGTAAGAAGCCCGCGTTCAACGCGTCATTGGCTTTTATAGGGCTTCTCCTACCCCTTTCACCATTGATTTTGGTGGTTTTTTCAACTTTCTTAAAACTTCACTTTTTTCGAAGTTTTTGGTACTATTTTGTAGTATTAATTATTCTAGGAATAGTTATGTTATTTTCATCCTTTTTTATCCACAACGTTCCTCGAAATCTCGTTTTTTTAACTCTGTCACCTTCCCCCAGAAGTTTGCTCGGTCTATCCCTTCTACTTTAGTGACGTTGGCCTGCTGTTATCTCTTCTGTACTTTGCGTTACTGTGGTCTATTGTCTTTTTTAATTTTCTAATAACTTTTGGAGTTCTGCTCCAATTTTGATTTTCTTTGAAGATTCTTCTTAATCAGCATGATGTCTTCTTTCGCCTCGAAGTTGAAACGTTGTTGTGCGATTTTTCGTTCTTCTTTTAGGCTAATCGTAGTTTTTTGCGTAACGTTCTATGAAAAAGTTTTTCATCTTTTACTTTTTTCAAATTCTCTTTTGACCCTTTTGACACCTGTGAATTTTGTACATGGCCGCAGTTTCACTTTGTTTTTATTTTTTGTAGGGGTTTTTTCTGGGACTTCCTAAATTTTTGTTTTAAATTTACTCCCGAAATTTATGCCAAATACTGGTGTTTTGCAATACAATATAATACCTATGACTCTATTTAATCTCTTTATCAACTTTGAAACTTAAATTTATTTTAAACTCTTATTTTAAGGTGCGAAAATTGCCACCTTTGCAATTTAATTAAATTTAACATTTTCTTTATTTTTTCTTATAAAAATTTCTTTCTTTAATAAACTGATTTACATTTGATTTACTTTAAAACTCTTTTTTTCAATACTCTAACTTTATGCAAACTTTGCACTTTTCTCTAAAATCTCTAAAACCTTTCTTTCTTAAAATTACTTGCCATTTTCAAAAATACCATTCTCTTTTAAATATGAGTTAATTTGAAAATTTCCCTTAACTTCTAACGCTTATTACGTAATTAATTTTACTACTTACGATTCAGGAAATAGATGACCAATACACTCGTTTTTTGCGTAATGCATTAAACAAATAAAAATCCCGAATTCGTAAATTCCTAGATCCCGGTTATTCTCACAGAAATCAGTAATTCAGGCTAAGTTAATTTTCAGACTTTTTCTTGTCGAAGGTCAAAAGTCGCGTTTCGTTAGATAACGACTCTTTCGCCAGGACTTGCTGTTTCGTGACCTACAAACGGTTGCTACCCGCGGCAGACTCGAAAATTCGATTTTTGCAAACTTTTTTACAAAACTCAAAATTCCAAGTTGCAACAGGGTTTTTCCGTTGCAGTATATATGTGTTCGCACTCTAGCGGTCGCATTTTAAGTCCGATTTGGTTCTAATTTGGTACACATGTTGGTTGTCTACGTCGCTCGGACGAGTTCGTTAGCCAAAAAATCCAACAATCGGAAGCACGTTTCTTGACGGGAAGTAACTTTTTTTGTTGGGATTTTCCCTAAGAGAATTAATTTGTTTTTTAGTGTTTTCTACAAATATAAATGTATACTGTTATTCTGTACATTTTTTTAATCGACCTTATAGCTCACTTGTTTCCCTCAAAATCGATCAAAACGTTTTCAAGAGACTCCCAATAAGGGGGTTGGCGTGCGAAGCAAGCAATATTTTGTGTGTTGAAGATACTCCCAATAATCGGAATGGCGTGCGGAGCGCGGAATGCATTGTGTATTGAAAATACTCCCAATTCGGGGGTTGGCGTGCGAAGCACGCAATGCTTTATGTGTTGAAAATATTCCCAATACGGGGGTTGGCGTGCGAAGCACGCAATGCTTTGTGTATTGAAGATACTCCCAATATGCGGAATGGCGTGCGAACCATTTTGCAGCTATTCAGCAACGTCGTTGGTTGAAGCTATTTCAAATGATTGGTTGAAACCTAAAACATATTCCTATAAACTTAATTTTGGAAATTTAATCAACTCAAGCTGCGTGGTCGAATTATTTTATCTTAAAATCAATTTACTTTTACTACATCAACAAATTCATTGAAGTACTGTATATTGAAGTTATAGCATAATCACGTTTGTTATGGGTATACTAAAACTTTTGTATATTAGTTGTACTATTATAGTTATACATAAAAACGAAATATGAAAAGTACTAATAACCAACTTTAGTGTTTGCTTGTAAAATATTTGTTTTCAACGTGACCGGGAAACCAAAGCCAACAAGATGCGTTTCTACTCCAATACATTTCCCTTTTCCACTAATGGCTTCTTTATGTAACAAAGTAGTTTCCAGTCCACTTCCCATCATATATATGGACATTAAACGAGTAAGATTCACCAGATACAGCCTACAACTACGCCCTAAATGTAGTATTTTATCTACTCTAATAAACCCGATTGCAAAACTACAATAATATCAATACAATATACACAAATGTCTTAGAAAATAAATTGATTACGTGTAAAACTCTGGTTTTTGTTTGAATATGTAAGTTATACACATTATGACTGTGGTACTTTAATATTATTTTTTGCAACACTATTAAACACCATATATATTACTCTATATTAAGACCTTACACTAATCTCTCAACTACATGCTTTGCTAGAATCTTATCAAAATACTCAATAAACTTGAAAGATCCATCTTGTCTCAATTAATTCCTTCTCTAAAAACATCCCGTCTTAAATCAACCACTTCCGGGATCCAATATACTTGAAACTTCCACGACTCAAGTTAATTTGCTTCGTGTAATTGAATAATGCATAGGTAAGTACAGTTAGTGACTTTGAGTAGTTTTGATAGTTTATACACGATCAGTAACGATACAGGGTGAAGTGAAGTTATTGAAACTCTGGTTACATATAAGTTATTTCAGGGGTGTACAACTTTCTGAATATAATTACAACAAAGAAATCAACAAGTCAACTGTAGTTGGTGTCAAACCGGATGATATTTTAAAGGCCACAAAGATAATGAAGTTCTGCACTATAAAAATTTGCTGTTCTACAGTCCGTTCCTCTCTCTGCATAGTTCTCTAAATATCAAAACCTATCATACCTAGAAAGTCTAAATATGCGAAGAAGGTTTCCCTTAAGTATAAAATATATTCCATTTTATAGTAATATGTTGCATTATAAAATATTTTTTCCCCAATAATAAATCACAATTCAATCATAAACAACTAACTACGTCAATCAGCTGAAATACTTCAACCAAAACCACGGAAAACATTGTAAGGTTATGAAAGTTTAAAACTTGTTGCTAGGTTTTGTGTTGATACTAAAACAGATTGGGATAATTTAAAGACAGTAAAGCACATTTAAAACAGCTGATTAGCTTCAAAATCAGCAGTTTGATTCATCCTTCAAAATTAAACGGCCGATGATTTTTTGCAGGATGAACCTTTTGATTTCGGATTTGCGGCATTGTGTTCTCTTAATATATTCCTTTAATTTTATGTAGCCTACAACTTGACCTTTGCACCTATTTAAAATTTTTCTCCGACTTCCTGCGGGCCGTCCCCCAACAAAATTTATAGTTGCTTCAAAATTATTTGTTTTGGTATAGGAACGATGTACAAAGTTTTGTTGCTTAATCTGCAGTAGTTACGAAAATATAACGCCGTTCACACAATTTTGAGACGCCCTGTATTAATAAGTTTTAGTTCTATCACTTCTTTAAAAATATTGGAGTTTGATTACCTTTCTGGAAATTTTTAAATAAACAAAGATTCGTATTCTGTAGAATGAATTAAAACAATCCATTTTTTTTATTAAAAGGGAAAATACGCGAAGTATTCTGGCGAGACGGTTCCCTTAGAGTAAAATTAAAGCAAAGATGTATATTCCAAAAAAACTTTCTCTCTGTAAATTTAATAACATCAGCAACGTGCTAATTGCATTCGCAGTTATCAAAACTAATTGGAAAAAGTGAAGGAAGGAGGTAGAATGTCGAAAAAACAAATGTTGCTTATAAAACTCAATTTAGCCTTTCGGTTTGCTTTATTTATGAATAAGTTGTTAGAAATAATTCGTACGCCTCAACAATCCATGATATTACTAAATTTAATTATTATTAATAACAATGCTAAGACTAGGTATTTATAACCATTTATTCAAACGCTGCTATTTCTCACTCTACCTCAGTTATTTCTTCTCAAGCGAAGGTACATCCGCTCTGTTTTAAAGAGTCCTGAATAATAATACAATTATACTCCATTTCAATTTGCAAAGGATATTAACTAAAACATCTTCCACGCTACAGGGTTAAAGCAAATGTAACCCACATTATTTTTGAATGAGATTAAAAATCTGTTATACACACCTTCTTGAAAGTAACAAACTTGACAATAATAATAAAATATACACGAAATAAGCAAAAACAAAATACATTGGATAAAATGTATTCATACTTACGTAGGAATAGTTGAAACCTGCTATTCGTACAGTAGACTATTATTTATATTTAAGTTACTAAAGTTTCTTCAAACTCAGTAAAATTTAATATATAAATAATGTACTTCACCAAAAATACCTTTTAAACCAATCAAAGAAATATTTGTAAGCAGTAAACACCCGGCTTGGAATACGGGTAGAAATACTCTACCTGATGTATCCTTACACACATTGCAGGTGAAGAGAGATGAAACATAAAGATTTTTATAAAAACTATGTTTAAAGTATTCCCAAAACCGGAGTGTGCAACGTGAAATACGCATGTTTTGTATTTGTGCAAACGCACCGGCCTCGTGTCTATGTGGGCATTAATCCATGGCTGATAATTTGTTTGTATTTATTTAATTTTTGTAAAATTTGATTTATCTAATAAATAAATAAAAAATATTTTAAGCATTATTTGATAAAGTTTTCGTATTATAGTTATGTTTCGAGGGGAGTATATTTTATATTATTCATAGGAAGTGCGGACATTTTTAGTCACTTTTTCGTAATCTATTATCCAATTAGGACCCACCAATATTTTTAAAGTTAGGTTGTAAAACAATTGGTCTAAAGAAATTACAGATAAAAACTTGGATTTTTGACGGATTACGTAAACAAATGTCATTCGCGATGGAAGCATTATTAACGTATCTTTACAATACCGTCATGATATGCTTATCAATTTTTAAATTTAGAAACATTTACAAACTCACGGAAATTGTAGTTGAATTTTTTTTACTATTCTTCTATTATCTTCTTGTTCTTGTATTATTCTCAACGTTCGCTGACATATGATTATTATTTTTCTTTCTATTTCAAAATAATATATGTTCCTGAAAAATGAAAAAAACCATTTAGTAGAAATAATTATGTTTCCGAATCTGTAATATTTCTTATTCTTTGTTGAATACTATTCCACGTAATTAGGGAAATAATTGACGCAGAAATGTCTCTATCTATACTAATATCATAAAGAGGTCAAGTTTGTTTGTTTGTTTGTATGTAACCAATGAACCGTTTGAAAAAATAGTTTTAATAATAAAAAGCTACACTATCCATGAGCAACATAGGCTAGAATTCATTTTGATAAAAACTATTTTTATTTCAATATTTGTAAATTTGGTCGGAAAAAATCTTAGGTTAGGCCTAGATTGATGAATGATCACATGTATTTACATAGCAACCAATTGAACAAAATAACAGATAAAACTGCTGATTGAAACTGTGAAGCAGTTATTTAAATTTCTAACTTTAAGGTTAGGTTTTTATTAAAGTGTACACCTGAGCCTTGCTGGTTCTTTTAAATTGTATTATAACTGCTGTTATAAAATATACGAAATAATTTGATTTGAACATTTAACATTATTTACCATCTTAGCTTTGGGGTTATTATTAATATAATTTATAAGGAGGTAAAATTAGTTTGTTTATTGGTTTGTATGTAGGGGATAATCTCTGGAACTACTGAAACGATTGAAAAAGTAGTTTTACGAATAAAACGCTACACTATCCTTCAGTAAAATAGGCTAGAATTAATTTTGATTTAAGGGTTACAACAACCCCTAAAATATATAAATATTAATTGTTATACTTTCCTTAAAGCTAGAGAGCTGAAATTTTGTACATTTATTTCTTACAAGATACATAGAAAAAGTAAACTAGATTTGCATTTTGTCGCGGGCTACTAAGAAGTGAAAATGTGATAAAAACCTCTAAAAAATAAAAATTTATTGTTATATTTCCTTAAAGTTAGTGAGCTGAAAATTTGCATAAACAAATTGCACATTTTGAGGCGTGTTGCTAAGGGGTGAAAATGTTGATTGTTATACTTTCCTTAAAACTAGAGAATAAACCCTTAATAAATTAAGGAATTTGAAAATAAGACATCACTATGTTACATCCTAATTGAAATAAATAAGATATGTTAGAATTTAATAGTAGGGCCTATTTATATAAAATAACCTGTTTGTATTTGCTTCGACGCGAGTCACCGCGGGGATGGCGAGCGAAGCGAGCAGGGGGCGGAGCCCTCTAGAAAGTCAAATTATGCTTATTACATTAGTTCAAGTATTCTTGGAAAATTTTAGTTTAAATTGTTATATTTATATTTGTGAATATAATCTTATCTTCTAAAGCGAGAGATAATTGTTTGTCTGCTAAATGGATCTGGAATCTCCGTCTAAGGATTTTTGATTTTTTGATTTTATATTAGGCTTTTGGCCACGAGAAATCGATTGGAAATGGTCACCAGTCTGGGAAAATTCGTTTTCTACGTCTTTTTATTAAATTAAAAAGTGAAATTTGTCCATTTTAAACAATACAAAGCACAGCTGATGCAAATGTTTTCAATGCCATTACAATAATCATCTGCTTTCTTTTAAACTGTATATTTTATTAGAGGTAAGCCTAATGTTGTATCTATTTATAGTTAACATGGCAACGAAAACATAATAAACATACCCTTTATTTAGTTGTTTAATGTTATAGGCCTAACCTAAACGATGTTCACTGAAATTTGCAATAATAGTAGTTATTGACGTGAGCGAACTAGGCCCTAGGAATAAATCGATATTGAAATAATACTTTAATTTAGGCCTGACTTATTTCTGAGGCATAGCGTTGAGATTGTGGTTAATCCTTTAAACTGTATTTTTATTACAGGTAAGCCTAATGTTGTATATACCCTTTATTTAGTTGTTTAATGTTATAGGCCTAACCTCAAAACTCAATAATCCAATATTTATTATTGAAATCATAGCCCTGCTTATAATCGAGCTTTAGCTCGGTCTCCAGGTACTAGTGTTAATTATAAAATCTGGTGTCAGTGTAAGACATCAGTTGTTTACCAATGTATATTTTAACTTGGTAAATTGTGTTTAGGGGAATGGTTCTAATTTACCTTCCTCGAATAATGTTACAGAAAATTTTAATTTAACCTCTGTTTACATTTGGGGTTTAAAGCTAGTATCATATTTTGTTAAACAAACATCCAAGCAAAATTGTATACCATTTGGAGCAGAAAGATGCAGCGACTTAAAGGAATGTTTTATGGAAACTCAAGATTTTACTTACTTAAAAGCTTTTTATAAGATTTATGAAGCCATTTCTCTTTCTTATTGAACATTTGTTTTATACTATATTAAATGGAAATGTAACACAAATCTCAATTGCATTTTTATGTTCCCGTGTTGCTAACTGGAGGCTTCCAGCATAAGAAGTATATAAGATTTTTCCAAGTGTATAAATATTTGCATTTATTAATAACGAGATTAGTTTGAAAACGGTAAAGGGAATCAAATCATTTACTAAATTAGAACAGTGAAATAAAAGAAGAAGAGAGGAACCACTTCCTTTACTTTGTGATTACCGGCAAAGAATACACTCCAACAAAGTATTATCTCTAATCTTCAATTTCCTCCAAAAATCCAGTGCAGAGATATTACTTGAGCTTAAAGACTGTTTCATGAAAGGGTAGGGAAAACACTGGAACGGCTTTCCAACACTCGGAAGAAATTTAATTTCCTATTTGCTTACGCCTTTGTATTGGCGCGGCAGATTTAAAACGTTCTGCAAAGCCTGTGTTTAATCCACCTTACCAATCCCTACTGCAAACTTAGGTAATTTGTGTAATAAAATTAAGTCAAGAATACAAGTTTTGATACTATTGTTTTATAGTTAAGCTCTAAAATTGTTTTCTACATTTAACACTTTATCAGGGTTACTTGGACTCTAGGATGTTTATAAGTCTTGTATTTTAATATCATACCAAATGTATAGTTTAATAATTAATTTAATGTTATCATATTTTTTTATATAAAACAAGCTGATCAAGTATTACACTACTTGTTTCACTTGCTTTATAAAAATCCCAAAATAGAGCACACACACACATTTTAGCATAGGCTGCTCCTTCGAAAATATCAAATACAAATTATTTATAAATAAAATAGTAGAGCTTACACAATGGTTAGAGAGCACCTATTGTACTACAGAGGAAACAAATTTCAATTCTTGAAATAAAATCTTATTTGTTTATTTAAGAAATTATGGAATCTTTATTATTCCCTAAAGATCTAAAAATGATAATTTAAAAATAATTGTAAGAACCTTTTCGAGTGTAATCGAAGTTAATATGAAGCTACTGACCAATAATTAATTAAAACAGTTAACTTGTTTAAATTAATTAATTGCTTGAAATTGTGTGCAGTTTTAAAAATGTACTAGCTTGGCTTACACATTTTCGTACAAAATAAGATCGTTTTATTGAAAATGAATAAGTTTTTCAAATTTTGTAAAACTATGAAATGAGTATCACATATATTATTTCTCAAGGCAATTTTTTTGTCGGTAAGCCATAACTTCCTTAATACACCATCAAATTACATGAAAGAAGCATCATTTTATAGCTTTCCTCAACCGTTACACCGGAAAAATATACAAAATACAATTATAAAAAAATAAAAAAATAAAGAATCCGAAAGTAACAGTGATGTAAGATCAAGTAAGTTGTAGGGATATTTTCCTGGCGTTGGCAACACTGATGATAACAATACCCAGCCGTTACGCCACTACATTGCTATTTTTAATTAATTGTATATTTAGTATCGTATAGTATAGTGTACTTTAATTAAGTGGGATTTAAGTAAGTTAGAATGCGAATGCTTCGCACGGGTCAGCTATTATTCTTTATTACTGTATTTAATTTTATATCGATCTAACCATTCACAAATCTGAATTTAAGGCTCTTCTTTACCTTGAAGAAAACTCCCGAGTGTACAGTATGATTTCAATGCAAAAGGCCTGACTCAAGCCGCAAAATCGTTGAAACATGCATTCGTAATAACGTGTTTCGGATTCTATTTATAAATTAATAATCTGGGAAACTTCTTTAAGTTATAAAGAAGGCTTTATATTTTTGTACGTGTTACCTTAAAATATTGAAGTTATTGCTTAAAACTCCCAAAAAATGCGTTAAAAATAATCGATTTTACTCATTTAAACTGCCGATTAAAAGGAGTTGCCGACGATTTCTTTCAATTATGAGGTATAAGACAAAAGCACAAAGCCTTTAAGAACAATTTAAGATGTTTCACAACTTTTTAGGTTGAAAAACGGCGTCCGAAACACGGTAATACGAAGTGCATATTGTTGCTGTTTTACGCGAAGTATAGAAAGACCCTTAAGAAGGAAAGTTATGAAGGTTCCACTATTTCTGGGATACAGGTGAACTGTATCTAGAAAAGTTACTTTTAATTGCAAGCAATTTTAGATAAAAGATGGAATAAAGCAATTTAGTTACAATTTAGATATGATAAGAGGTGAAGAAGAAACTACACTCAAGACACTATCCTGGTATGCATAATACAAGCTAAAATAAATTTCATAATCTTATTCATTGACCCTAGTGAACTTAGGGGAAAAATCAGCTTGGCTTTATTTCACAGTCGAGATAAAGTTAACTGAACAGAGTTAATATTTATGACGTGTCTGGAGATGTTTATGTCTGAACTTTGTAATAATCATTTGCGCCGGCAACGCTTTCCTTTTATAATACTATTTTCTAGTGTTTTAATTTAAAGCTTAAATTAGTGTTTTAATTTAATTTTTAATTTTAATTTTTTTAATTTTTAATTTAGTGTTTAATTTAATTCAATTTTACATTTTTCTGTTGGCATAATCTCTATAAATTAATTTCAAGAGTTTAAAATTTTTCAAGTTGTATTGACATAAATAAAAAATATAAACAATGCTATAAATAATTCAATTGTTTAAGCTTTAATGGCTAATAATAATGTTGAGATTTTACATGATTTGAGGATGATGAGCAATTTGATAAAAAAAGAGCACAGTTAAAATATTAACCATCCACATTCTCTCCTTGATTATGATACCTCAATTTATCTGCAAACTTTATTGTAACACCACGCCGATATATGGCAGATAAGTTTATTTGTAAGTTACCACCATTATTTCTTTTTATATTGCTATGCCCCAATGTTTTGGTTTATGTTTATTATTAAAATATTTTATTTTAGTTTTTATTTGTGTATGTATAAAACTGTTAATATTTTCTTTTACATATTTAACATAAATTGTTTATTTTTGTTTTTCGTATATTTTCTTATTGTTATAAGTTTGTAATGCGTTAGTTTTATTGTTGAGGTCAACTAGAAGAAGCAGCCTAAATTACATTTCATTCTGAAAAACTTATGGATTTTCGTTTATTGCCTGATATCATTAAGTCATGTTATTTTGTATAAATCAAGAACAACTTTAGGCCAATACTATTCAAACGATTGTCTTAGAATAACCACAAGATATTGCAGAATTTTAAAAGTGTTGAGATTTTATTACAACTACAACTGTCTGTGATTCTGAGAAGTTTTTTGGGGATTAAAGTTTTTTTCATAAAAGAAAAAGCTGTTTGGAATGAGTTATCAGTCAACAAGTACACATTAAGCAAACACTTAACTGGAACAAGATCTTAAAGTGGCCAAGGTTTGGAATATTTGCAAAACAGTATGGGTAGCTTTGGAAAGAAATTTATTAGTGTCTTCTACTGTATGGAGACTTTTCATAGGAGTCGAATAAACAATTACTCCCATTAGATTTACTAAAGATAGATTTACAAGTCAACTGTTGTGGTCATAATAGCAAGATTTCATTTGTTAGAGATGAATTGTACGTCAAATTTAGTTTACTTATGTCTTTTTATGTGATGCATTACAGATTTAGTAATCAATTTAAATTAGAATGAATGATAAATTGTGTTACAATTAAAACAAATTATTTTATAGAAAAATTGTCTTGTTCAAAATCTTAAATTAATCCTATTGTGTAATTTTTTCAATCTTACTTCACCCAAAGATTTTCATAAACAAATCTGAGAAAGCAATAATGAATCTGTATACTTTCATTGCTTACCTGCGGCGCAAAGTGTCTTGCCTTTTATTTGTTTACTAGTAAGCCCAAGTGAAAAATTTTGGGCGGATTAATTAATTTGATACATGGAGATCTATCACTTTAAGTCGGAGCATACAGCAAAAATATATTTATGTACAAATAGTGTAGCTTACATACGAGAACATAAACCGTATTATTGTTTTTGTATGGTATCGTTTTAATATGATCTATTATGTTTTTTATAGCCAATTTAATAAAAATACTATTTACATACAAAAATAATTCGACCACGCAGCTGGACCGCTGACGTGAGTTAAGCAAATTTCCAAAATTAAGTTTATATGCCTATGTTTTAGGGTTTCAACCAACAATTTGCGAAATAGGTCTACTCACGAAGGCGTTGAACAGCTGTCTGTGTGTACACAATATATTAGTAGAATTTGTTTCCTCCTAGTGGCCTCGCGAGTTTGCACCACTTGGCTTCGAACCGGGTACTTTTATGGTATTTTACGTTTATCTTGATTTTGGCGGAACCAAGCGAGCTATAAGATCGCGTAAAAAAACAAAATGTACAGAATATTCCTAATATGTACAGAAAACATCCTACATTAATATTTTTAGAAAAAAGTCTAAAAACATTTCATTCTCGTAGTAAAAATCTCAAAAAATAGTTACTTCCTGTCAAAAAACGTACTTCCGGTTGTTGGATTTTTTTGGCTAACGAACTCGTCTGAGCGACGTAGACAACCAACACGTGTACCAAATTTGGACCAAATCAGACTTAAAATTCGGCCGCTATAGTGGGAACACATATATACATATATATACATATATATTATGAATTTTAATGACACCCCAAAACTTGTTCTGGGGACCATGATCGGTGCTCAATTGCTACTCCCGAAATTGGGTCTCGCCTTAAGGACCACTGCAATAGCTCATTTTTCCTATGGAAATTGGCTAAAAAATGTTATCCTATAGAAACTAAGCGTTTTAGGACCTATGTTTATTGGAAGTTTTCTTCTTGTTTTGATTAAAGGAACATTTTGTGGAAGTCTGGAAACATAATTTGGGAACACCCTGTATATATATGTATATGTGTGTTCGCACTGTAGCGGCCGTATTTTAAGTCCGATTTGGTTCAAATTTGGTACACATGTTGGTTGTCTATGTGGCTCGGACGAGTTCGTTAGCCAAAAAATCCAACAACCGGAAGTACGTTTTTTGACCGGAAGTAACTATTCTTTTTAATTTTTGCTACGAGAATTAAATTTTTTTTAGAGTTTTTTCTAAAAATATAAATGTAGAGTGTTATTCTGCACATTTTGTTTTTTTACGCGACCTTATAGCTCGCTTGGTTCCCTCAAAATCGATCAAAACGTAAAATGCCATAAAAGTACCCGGTTCGAAGCCAAGTGTGCAAACTCGCGAGGCCACTAGGCGCAAACAAATTCTACTAATATATTGCGTACACACAGACAGCTGTTCAACGCCTTCTTGAGTAGACCTATTTCCCAAATTGTTGGTTGAAACCCTAAAACATAGGCCTATAAACTTGATTTTGGAAATTTGCTCAACTCACGTCAGCGGTCCAGCTGCGTGGTCGAATTATTATAAAATATTAAATTAATGTATCTACTCACGTTGTACATACTGGTATTTTCAAACTGGTAGACCTAATGTAGGCTATGTGATCTGTGTTGAGGTAGTTAGAAGTCGTTGAAAATGTATATCTTTTTTAATTTTTGAAGTGATAACATTAAGCAATTTCGCTTGACTATGTGTTTGAAATTTCGCGTCACGCGAACTATTTCGCTTATATGATAGATCAATGTACTATCATTTCCCGTTTATTAGGAAGGCAAGAAATAGGCTCGCTTACGGCTAGTGCGTTAACTAACCCTTTCCAGCCCACTCATCTAAAAACAATTATTAAAAATTGTTTTACTATATTTTCTTGAACTATACCTCTTTTTAAATAAATACATATTTTTTTATAAATTATCAAAAATAAATTGTTGACTCCATATAGCGTCTGTGAGCAATATGGGTAGTAAAAAATAAAAATTTAAAATAGGAATTGGATATAACTATTTATTCAAAATATTTTGTCTCTGCATTATATAGAAATTGAGTGAACGGAATATATTAAATTTAATTGTTCAGTACTAAAATTGTTTACAAAATACTAATTTTACCACAATAATGCTGAAAAATAAAAAAAATATATTAACGAACTAATAACTTCTTGTGTGATAAGTAACCTTACAGTAACATAAAATCTGACTGTGTAAAGTTATACTTAGGAAAACTAATTTTGTTCTAAATCAAGTTTTTTAAATTTATAAATTACCTATTACAATAGTTGTGAATGTATATATGGTAAAATGAAAATAACATGACTAATCTCTACTGTAACAAAAGACCATATTAATTTATTTCTGAGAATTTACTTACAGTAGTTTATTTAATATTTAAAACATGGTTGAACCTAATAAAAGTGTGTAGGGTAATGTACAAAAGCTGTTTCAATGATAAAATTACAACAATTTATCAGAAAGTCATTGTTGTTTCAATATTATAAAACGTCATATTGAATTAAAACATAATTATGTAGCATTGGTGCCCATTGATTCCATATAGAATCAAAACATATGTGGCAATGGTGCCCATTGATGCTATTTGGAATCACACATTGTTTACTTGGTAACTAGGCACTTGATAAGAATAAAATGTTAACAGATGGTTTATTTACATATTTGAAGTACATATGTTACCGGTAAAGTACGAAATCAGGCATTATATACAATGCCTAAACCAGGGCAGGTAAAGTATGAAATATCGCGCATTATATACTTTGCCTAGTCATTCTATACAATGCCCGCAGGCGCATCAGGCAAAGTATGAATTATTCAGAAATTTACATTGTAAAGTGCCGACATGTTTTTCTTACAGTCCTGACAGCGTTGCCGGATTGTTCTTGCTCTTTTTTGTGTAGAAACGAACAGTTTAGGCAACTCATTCTAATTATAAATAGTGTGATAATACTACGAAATATTATAATTACCGTATATAAATATTATAATCATACTGTTATCGGCAAAACACTGTGACTAAACAGTTTTGGTAAGTCCTCTAGTTTTTTTTTTTTAATTCTAATTATATAAAGTGATAATACGACGAAATATTATAATTATATAAATATTATAATCATACTGTTATCGGCAAAATACTGTGACTAAATAGTTTAGGTAAGTTCTCTAGTTTTTTTTTAATTCTAATTATATAAAGTGATAATACGACGATATATTATAATTATACAAATATTATAATCATACTGTTATTGGCAAAATACTGTGACTAAACAGTTTAGGTAAGTCTTTTAGTTTTTTTTTTATTCTAATTATATTTCATACTTTGCCCACTGATCCTTTAGGCATTCTATAAAATGCTTAGTCACTATATACAATGCCTAGGCAAAGTGCTGAAATTAATGTAATCTTTATTCCATTTCACACTTTGCCCAAAACCGCTAGTCATTGTATAGAATGTCTAGGCATTCTATACAATGCCTGGATTTCGTACTTTGCCGGTAACATATACAATTGTAAATATATTTTATTTTATGTAAAGAAACATTATCTTTGAAGTAAAATAATGTAGAATTCAGTAAATCAAACACGAAGTATATAAGTGAGTAGTCCAACAAGTAGGATTATATTTTAGCCATCTGAGAATGTCTGACTAGGAAGCAGTGCAGCCAACATGGAAAGGCAAAACTATTGCATGATATTCAGATGTCAAATGACATCTATGGGCCAAAAAGTATATTATTAGGATAGCTCTAGGTGAGTGATGCCTATGTAATCGTTGGGCTGGAAAGGGCTAAACATAAAAAGCTTTAGGGTAAATTAAAAGTAACAAATGATTATTCGGCAGCACGTTTAAATGTGCAGGGCAAGGTGTGTTACCAACGGAGACTAAATTGCGTTTAGTTTACTTCTGCGAAATGTTGATCAAAGGGAAATCCCAGAGTTATAAAGTTGTTTAGAAAACTGCAATAGTGGTAATAACAATTTACAAACCATTTTCCTGTTAGTCACGTGTATAAAATGATAAAGGGTTATTACAACTCTTTGGTGTTGTGTCAATAACAGCACATTCAGTATAGAAACAAACTTTAAAATTAAAAGCTTCGGGCAAAGTTTACTAGTATTATTAAAAACAGTTTAAAATGTAATTTTAACAGGTCGGAAAATGTAATTACGGTGTCATATTTTTGATAATATACATTCCTGATTAACTTTATAAACACTCATTCTTTACAGTACGACAAAATTGCATTGCCTATTATTTGTTTATATATATTGTTAAATAAAATACTATCACGTTATTAATGTTTGTATTTCTTGTTGTTGTCTATTAAACACACACAAACAAAATTAACATTATTGTAATTTGATTTCAGTAAATATGTCACTCTTTTAAGTATGTCTTTTATCTTTATATATGAGTTATCAATATAATTAGGAATGAGGACACCAACATTGGATAAATTAACTAGGCTATAAATAATGTTAAATTTTGAATTATAAATATTAAATCTAAGCTTTATATTTTGCTAATATTTAGAGTAATTATTGACAGGTTGCTTATAAATAACGTATATGCCAATAAGTTTTTAAAATGTAAAAAGTTTTGTTAGGTGGATTAAAAAATGAAATTTAAGCACACATTAATGTTTATGAACTGAACTATTGACATTTAACATTACAGTATAAAATGATAATATTAAATTAAAGCTCGTGTCACGCACGCTAAGTGCAGATTATTCAATTAATTACTGTATAAATGCATTAGCTTATGGCATTCCCCATTGTTAAGCTGTTTAATACTCGACAAACATATTCATATCATACGCTATGTGCTATGTGCTGTTTATTAATAATTTTCAAATCAGTCTAAGCGTATGATATCAATATGTTTCTCGAGAATGAAACAGCTTAACAAGGCGGGATGCCATTAAGCTAATGCATTTCTAAAGTCATTTATTGAATAACCTGCGTTTAGCGTGCTTGACAGGAGCTTCAATTTAATATTATCACTTTATATTACGCTGCCATGTCAATAGGTCAGTTCATAAACATTCAAGTGTGCTTAAATTTCATTTTTTAATCCACCTAACACAAATTTGACAATTGATAAACTTATTATTTTATTTGTAGGTTTACCTTGCAGTAAATAGGCTACTGTAAATATTAGCAAAATATTAGGTTTCGATTTATTCATAATTCTAAATTTAACATTCTTATTTATAGTAAAGTTGGTGACCTAATTCTTATTTAAGTTGATAACTCATGTATAAAGAACTTGTTTTTGTTTAATAGATTCCCATCTATATATAACAAAGTCGGGTTTGATAGACCACTCAAGAACGGCTGAACCAATTTTTATAATCTTTGATTTGTTGGACTTGTCTCCGCCCCGAATAGCAGAATATCAATTAAAATATAGGAAAAATACATAAATAAAATTAAAGACACAAAATAATTTTACGTTAGGCATAAACTGATGAACTAACAGAGCCATGTTATTTGAATGTTCACGTTATTGAACACAGCCATTCATTACCATAGCAACCAATAAAATAAAATAACAGACACAACAGTTGATGCAAATGCATAATCTATATATAATAAAAATGAAATGGCGTGCGTTGGTAAGCGCATCACTTGAGAACGTCTAGACCAATTTGGCTATTTTTTGTTTTAAAATGTTCTAGTCCTAGGGCCCAGGCCTTTAAAATTGTATGATTACCTAACTCTTGAGACTTCGTATATCTCTTATTTAAGTCGAGCTGACAACATTTTTATTTGCAACAATTCTCGGTAGCGGAATCATTATTAGAAGGGCTGTTAATAATAAAGTAGAGTTAACAACTTAGCTGAGGTATTTATTTACGAAGGTCACGCTGGAGAGGGGAGTTTGAGCTCGATCACTTCACAAACTTGGAGATTATACTTGTACTGTAATTTATTTACTTTATTCTGCAAGAAAGCTTAGTGAGTCGGTTATTCAATTTGAGACGGTACTATCATCCTCATAGTGGCATGATTTGATGTAAGAATCGATCCTAAATTAACAGACTGATGTTGATAAAGCTGTATATAATTTGTATTTTTTAAATATTTTTCGTATAGTAACATTTTCTTATATTTCTTTAAGTAATATAAACGTCGTGTGTATTTATAAATGATTTATTAGAACAGCTGGTGTTAATCCGTTGCTATTTACGATGGAAAATCAAATGTTGTTTAATGTTCTCGTTTGACACAATAATTTCCTGAAGGAAAATCACAAATTGAGAATCCAAAAACTTAACTTCACAAACTGTTGTTCAGTAAGGCCATTTTGTATTTTGTTTTGTCACGTTTTAAATGAAATTTAATTATAAATTTTGATTACGTTTTGTGCCCTAGTAAAATGCTTATACTACTTGGCCATGCGATATAAAGTATATTTTAATTTGTGTTAACAATAGTTGGATTAATCAAGACACATATTTCGATAACTTATAATACACGTATAATAAACTGTTTAAACTTTTAAGTTGTTAAATGGAATCAAAACTAGCGAGTTTAAAACCTAGTCCACATTTACAAACATGTTTGCAATCTGTTTTCCAATTGTTTTTCGTCTTTATCATTTGTTTCTCCGATGTTTCCCAAATGTTTTCAAAATGTTCCGAACAGTTCGCAAACAGTTTGGAAACAGTTCGCAAACAAATGACAAACATTTAGCTTGTTTCAGCAAACAAAAAACAATGATTTCTGTTTCCCAAACCAATTGGTCGATAAAATATGCAAGGGGAGGCGTGATAGGGGGGGGGGGGATGAATTTTTTTTAAATTAAGATGCTAAATAACACGTTTTAGGCTTAACAAAAGTACTTTAAAATGATATAGGTATGTATACTTTTCCACTTCTAATAATTGTGATGCAGGCCCATTTTAGAATGACTCATCCCCCGTCAAATCTTTCCGTGCGCTGCCTCTAACCCCATTGGCCTGGAACACACACGGCGTTTTTTTTGCCTGCTGCGGATTAGGTACAGCTTATAAAATTTAAAGTGTCCTTGCTGTAAAATGTCCGACGCCGTCTAAAATTCTCATTGGGATACATTAAGCTGAAGTGTCTATTTCATCAATCACGAAGTGTGTTATGTAATATAATATTTCTTTTAATGTTTAGTGTTATGAACAGAGAGCATCTCTCGCTTTTTTGTTATACCGTCGTCGATTGAAAAGGAAGCAAAAAAATATAATTATTTGGGTTCATCCAATCAATAAATAAAAGAGGAGAAGATTTTGAAGCATTCTACACTGTGTTTCCTGATTTGAGGAACTAGAAGAAACATTTTTCATTTATTTAAGAATGTCGGTTTCTACACGCGGCTGAAGGATAGTATTCTACGAAAAACATACTAAAATAATTAAAATAGGCCTGCATTTGGTCACGTTTGCCGCTATTTCGGCGGAGACTGTTCAACAACAGTGGAAAATCCGCCAATTGAGTGTCAGCGAGCGGCTGCACAGCTACCGATCGTTTATTTTTCTGACCAATGTGTATGCTCTAATAAATGGCGGCTGGACAGAAAATGGAACATTTTTGGACCTTGTTTATTGGAACTTTCCATCTTATTTTGATTTGGGGAATCACGCCCTGAATTCTTGCAACCGTGTTTCTTAACACCTTGTATATTTTCTCTAGTACTAGTATCTACAAAGATTGTAGTGTTACAGTTGAAGATACAAATTTACACAGTGGCTAATAGGCCGTGATCGCTTTCGAAATTCTCGCCATTCAGGAAATCTACCAATTTTTAAATTTAATAATTTTAAGCGATTTTATCTAATCTACCATGGCACTAGTGTCTGTAAAAGTTTATTTTTGTTGTATATTGATATTTTTGATTTTTGAATTATTACGCACCATATTCTTTTAAACGTGTTTTATAATTGATGTTTTTAATAAAGACCTGTATATTTGTTACTAAAAGTTCGGATGTGTTTTATAAATACAAAAAGTTTCCTTTGTATATAAAAGCATCATAAAAACGAGCAAGCAATATACAAAATTATTGTTCTATAGAATTTTGTTTGTAGTGTTGTATTATTTTTATGTTAATTACGAAGGAAAGCATTGGGCGTACGTAACTAGAATTAAATGCCTTAATTAAAACATAACAAAGTTAGTGAGTAAATTGGTTCCTCCAACTGCTTATATCCAATTACGTTTAAACGGGTTGGAAGTTACATTAGTTCTAACTCAGTAGTTACAAGTTTCTACACTAGGTGAAACACATCCCAACAAAATTTGCATAGTCAGTTACTACGGCGCTGAACGCAATTCGCCCCTTGCTTTGTTCTTAAAATTAAAACGATGAAAGGTTTTTGATTATAAAGCATTGCTTTAACTTTGATCTTGACGAAGAGAGATGCAGACATCCTTTCAAAAATTGTGTTAAAACATCTTTTAGTTAATTAATTTTACAGTGTATACGTCTTTATTTGTGACAAGGGGAGACCCCTGCGTGCTCCGCATTCCAACCCCCAATGGGACCTTATAAAAACATATGGTATGTTTTATTTACAATAAAGGTGTAAGATTAATAATAGCCTCAAAACTAAAATTGTAAATAATGTTAAATGTAAATATCAAATTATTTCTCATATTTCATAACAGCAGTTATAATGGTTAAAAGAACCAGCAAGGCTCAGGTCTATACTTTAAAACCCTAACCTCAAAGCTAGAAATACAAAAATAATTGCTTCAAATTTTGAAATCAGCTGTTAATGGAAATATTGGAGCAAACAGCTATATTATCTGTTATTTTATTCGATCGGTTGCTCTGGTAATAAATCTAAATAAGTGTGTTGGTTTATTATTCTTGGCCTAACCTAAGAATTTTTTCTGACTAAATTTACAAATATTGAAATAAAAAAAAGTTTTTATCGAAATGAATTATAGCCTATGTTACTCAGGTATAGTGTAGCTTTTTATTAGTAAAACTATTTTTTCAATCGGTTCAGTAGTGCCAGAGATTATCCCCTACATACAAACAAACAAACAAAAAACAAACTTTACCTCTTTATAATATTAGTATAGATTACTCAGGAATAATGTAGCTTTTTATTAGTAAAACTATTTTTTCAATCGGTTCAGTAGTGCCAGAGATTACCCCCTACATACAAACAAACAAACAAAAAACAAACTTTACCTCTTTATAATATTAGTATAGATAAGCCATGAACTTAAATGGTGAGTTTCGTGGAGAATATTAACAATTGGTTATGTGTAATTTTTAAAATAGCATTTGTTTCTATCAAGAATAATTAGGTGTGTCTAGTAGTCCAATCGGACTGGTAATTTATTCCAAACTAAAAACAATGGTCTATGGTCATCACTCTTAAAATGTATATACTAACGAAAATATCTCAACTAAAAGGCCTCCTTTTAATTTTATATGGAGTACTTTAATAGCTTTATTGTCTCTTATTTTCAACATTATTCCTATGGTTACGTATGAATAATTCTGAAAAGTGATAATTAACAATGATTTCCTAATAAATTAACAAAACGAGTTGTATTATTGTAAAGAATAAGAAATAATAAGAAAGAATACAAACTAGTTAAATAACTTCACATTACACACGCAGTCATGATTTCAAACATTGTATCTCGATTTAAATATAAATTTATATTATTCAAAGGTTTCAACTTTATTGCCTTCTAGCAAATCAATTTCGTGATTAAGGTTTCGTTGTCAGATTTCATCTATTTGATTGTGTAAAATTCATGTTTGAATTCATGTCAATATAGTACATTTTAAGGTCATAGTGGTTTTAAAGCAAATACCCTTGGAGTATATGCCATTGAACACACAAATCACCCCCTACTTAACTTGAGTAAATTCAGGATATCTTGGTTAGATCAATTCTAAGCGGACTCTCGTCACGTTTATCAAAAACGATCTTATCGGTTAGCTTTTGGCGAGGGATTGTGAACTGATGTAGTGCTTCCAATATTACTTAAAAATAACTCTAATACAAACTGAAAAATTGTGATGTGCCAAAGTAATGGATTATAATAACAGAAAACAAAGAATTATATTACTTATACAAACACAGGTCACACAATTAAACGCATTACGCACTATTAACCTTCTTGAAATACCGATAAATATAAAAATACATTTTAATAGACAATTTATGATCAAGAACATAAATTGTAATAATAGCTGTAAATACATTTTTATGCGAAATATAAAACGTCTCCAACCCAATATCTTGTAGAGTATCAAATGTAAATATTTATTTAATTCTTTGCTGTCGATTGCAATATAAAATCAACAAGATAATCTTGAAAGCTCTACATATACTGGGGACATATACAGATATACTAATATAAAATAAACAATTAATTTTTAATAGTAAAGATATGAATAAAACTAAACAATGCTCACTTTTCGAAATAGTAAATATACAAAACAAAAGTCACATCTAGTCTCATCAAACACCATACTCTAAATAATTGAAAATGTATTAGTAATTTTAAACACAACTTTCGTAACAATAAAATTTTACCTGCCTTAAAATCTATGTATTTTTTTTAATCATTCACAAAGAATGAGTAGAGTATTATTAAATAGTTTGTAAAAAATAAAATACAATAATGTAGAATTTGGTTATTACGTCTGTCTTATGTAGATCCTATAATCCTTTAAAACATAAATAAGCTAATTAAAATAAGTTTAAATTTATTTAAACAATATTTGGAAACTAATTCAATATGTGTGTTTCAGGTGTCAAGGAATTACATCTATTATCCTCCTGATTTGAATAAAAACCCTGAACCACAAAACAAGGAACAAAAACAATAACTAAACAACTAAATTGTAAGTTATGTTTAATACGTTACCGTTATGTACATTTCGATGACATGGTCATCATCCTCAGAGGGTTTTAACACTAATCAGTGTGATTTTGTCGCCACAGTGCTCTTTTATTTGTTTAATCTATTCCTGATGATAAATAACAGTATTAGCTTCACCAAATTGTACATACAGTATTCAACATACAGAACACTTTGATGTTAGGTAGGTTCAGTACAAAGATAGTTCTCTGGACAGGTGTTTCCACCCACCCCATAGATACAACTATTGTACTCACCGACTAAGTTGTTATTTTCAAGAAATATTTTCATAAGCGCAGTTTCGTAAAAATAAATTATGAATACTTCTATTCCAGCCCTTACTTTACAACTTTAATCTACTTTACACCAAAACAAGAGCCATAAAACTTGATCGTATCTTTAGTAATTTCAAACAAAAATATGCTCAATACAAGTTTATATTCCACTATAAAAGCAACGCTGTTAAAAGTAGGCCGTTTAACGCTGTTATTACGAGCTCCAAAATAGTCGGCCTTTAAGTCATTGTTTCATTAAATACGAGGAACTAGCAATAAAACTACTGCAAAATAGTTTAAGTCTCCCTTAATTAAGTGTTGTAATCTTACGGTTTACAAAATAGGTATTTAATAAACAATATAGCCTTGTAATACTAAACTGTTCTATCGTTTTGAGTTGGACAATATCTTAAAAGCTTTTCTACTACAAAATTTGATTATTGTTGATAATTAAGGTCATAATTTTGTAGTGTTAATATAGGTAAATTGTGCGGTATGCTCCAAGTGGTATTACACTTCATAAACACAATATGCCGAAATTATCATCTAACCAAAAATAATAACCATGGCGGAAATAAATTAGACACTGGTGAAGGTTGGAGGATTTAATAGATCTCTAGCACAGTTGTTTATTCAGAATTCATTCAAAATTGACGGGTTTTCATAACTTCTAACAAGTTTTGATCCACTAAAGTTTTCTAAACCGTATGTGCCTCTAACAGCACAGATGTTTCCAAATTTTAGCTGATAATGTTTCAGAATCGAGGGGGTTGGTTTTTGATCAACATTTTCTACAATATCTTGAACACGTAACACAAAATTTGAAAAAAAATGTTGACATCCATAGTAAAACCCTTTTGAATGATACCTCAAAGGACAGTAAAATTAAATATATTATTTCTTGATGTACAGAACTAGCCCCTTTCCTAATAATCATAGTCAAATATTTTTAAGCACATAAATATATTTAAATATGCTTTATAACTATGTTAAATCATAGTTCGAATTTATCTTCTTATTTCACAGTTGCATACCAACGAGAAATCCAAGCAGTTTCAATTAAAAACATTAACATAAGTTTATATATTGTATAAAACACGTTGAAATTAGACCACAAATAAATCGTAACTTTTAAAATGTGGTTTATACATTTTTTGGTTTTTACAGGTTATGTTAACATAAAATAATTTAAATGTATTGTTTAGAGTACAAATTCTTCTTAAAGCTTTGTAAATATGCAATATTTATCATAATTAGTATTCAATTATACACAATAGTAATCAATACTTGATTTTGCTTACTCTTTATTTAATGCATAAAAACATTGAAATTTCCTAGTTTTTCTTTCAATGCACTTTTAATATTTTTAAAACGTCATAATATAACAATAATTAAGCTTGCTATATTCTAAACTGTTACTAACAAAATATCAAAAAGAATTTGAAAAATATTTCTATTTTGTCACAAGACTAAACTTATTTAATGCATTTAAGAATGTTTTTATATTTTTTTGGTCGCTATTACGACTGCTGTTATAAAGTAATATAATGTTAAACAACTTACCTTCGTCATTAGTCAACTGTCGTATTTTTTAACGACGGCCGTTTCGGCTATTCAGCCATTCTCAAGTTTTGTAGAAACATCCTCCGTTGTCATAGAATACTTAACAGTTAATAAAATACATACACAAACGTGTATTTTATGTATCCTAAGTGTTAAATGTCCTATGACAACAGAGTATGTTTCTCCAAAACTTGAAAATGGCTGAATAGCCGAAACGACCGTCGTTTTTTTCTAAATTTGACAATTGACTACTGTCGGCTTTCAGTTGTTTATAAAATTACTGACATCAAACCAATATGAGTGAAGGCAGTTAACATTATAGCAAGAAACTTCCGCACAAAACGGTTTAGAGCTTATATAAAACATTTAATGATCGCATAAATAAACAAACCGCAAAAACAGAGCTGCAAGCCTTTATCACAAGCTATTTATTACCTTATTCTTTATAGCTTTATAGTGGGATACGTAAACACTGAAAACCTAAGACATTTCCTAAAGAAAAAAAAAAAAAAAAAATTAACATGTACATTTTAATAAGCAAGTTGTAGTTTTTTCTGAGGAATTTCCGTCTGATTTAATAAACTCTTGAATTCACAAAATGTCGATTGCTTCGTTCTTCACACGCAACAATAAAATAATAACCTTTTATGTACCCTAAAACAATAGTATTTTAATCAAATAAAAAGAGTAATTTCCCGTATGTGTGACTTTATAACTTTAAGTAATTTACTTACTTGTTCATGACGCGTTTCGGAACTTTATTCCATCATCAGATTCTCGCACTATTAAGGTCGTTAACACATTAAATAAATACATAGTCAACATAACACAAACACAAATATACGGGCACAATAACACACTAATAAAATTTATAACTCGGAGTGTGCACATCGTTGAATACATAGGGTCTACGGTCACTGAGGACTTCAGTCCTTTAACGTGTAATACCGCTCAAGATTTGATTTTCTTATCTATTTGTCCTACATCAAATTGGAATGGAAGTTCAATTGGTCATTTATCATAAGCTCCAGACTTTTTTTCTTTATAAATTTCATATTTTTCCAGAGCGTCCATTTGTTTACTCTTCTTACATAAAATACAGGGTGAACTAAAAGTCTGGAGGCAGCCTAATATCTCAAAATGTACGGGTCTTATGAGATAGAAATAAAAGCAGTTATTCACAACCATAAAAGAACCACTTTTTGATGAGTTTGAAACTTTTGTCCGCCATCTTGGAATGAACTTCATTTTTTTAAACGGGAATGTGGTCATGTAATACATCATTCGACGTAGAATTTAAATTGAAAACCAACGGTGAAATTTGCACATACATATTTTTAACCGATCATGTTTTCCGATTTTGCCCCACTTTGCAGTGATTTTTTTATATTAATGATTCTTCTTTTTAGATTCAAAATTAAATAAGCTTTCAAACGATATGCCACACAACGATATTTGGGAGTATTTAACAATTTCGAGTTACAGCCATTTTGATTTTTTCAAAATTTATTTCGAGTGGTTCAACCTAATACAGTTGTTTTTGGCCGCCATTTTTAATCGGTTAAAAATATGGATGTGCAAATTTCACCGTTGGTTTTCTCTTAAAATTCTTCATCGAAATGATGTATTACATGACCACCTTTCCATTAAAAAAAAATTAAGCTCATTCCAAGATGGCGTATCCAAGATGGCGGACAAAAATTTCAAACTCTCCAAAAAGTGGTTATTTTATGGTCGTGAATAACTGCTTTTATTTCTATCTCATAATGCTCGTACATTTTGAGATATTAAGCTGTCTCCAGACTTATAGTTCACCCTGTATGTGTAAATAGCTGTAAATTCGTATCAAAATTGGAATATTAATGGTTCTGATCCCATAATGTGGCGTGCGTAATTAGATTTGCTATTGGTACCTCTATTACTAGGTAGATGTTCCTTGAACCGTGTTTTAAATTGTCTACCGGTTTGACCTACGAAGAAGCATGCGCATTCGTTACAATTTATTTTGCATATTCCTGATTTCTGCTCTACCGGGATTGTTTTTGTATGTTGTATGTTGTTTTTTTAGATGTATGGAAGGTCATGGTTAGATCTAGTTTTTTCAATGTGCTAGGTAAGATATTAGGTAAGATTCCGTATATCTGAACATTTTTCTATTTTGTTCTTTCGGTGGTTTTCTCTATTATGTGTTTTTTTAAGAATAATATCAACCATGGAACTCCTGTAACCGTTCGTCACAGCTATGTACTTGATTGTGTTACAGGTCACACAGACGGAAAAAATACTCGTTCTATTCAAATTTATTTGTGATTGTATACAAATACAATGAGTTTTTAACATAGCATTTTCCTTGAAACTGTTTTTTTTATATTTGTGAATAAACCTTAATTGTTGCTATCTTCAGTGTTGTCCCATCTCCTTTGAGATATAATTCACTCGAAGGACAATTAAATCGTCTGTGCGTCTCTAAGGCGGTACACGAACGTATAAACTAACTGCTTTGGTAACTTCTAATCAACACTCGATTCCACGTTCACCGTGCAGTACAGGTCTTACGGGAGAATAGACATGCTACTACCATTACAGCGAACATCACGTTTGTTGTCATGCGTGTTGCGTCAACTGACCGAGCGTTGCATGGGAGTTGATGTTTTTTAGTTGGCTATTATCGCTGAGACTGTCGTAAGGATAACATGGCTTATGTCTGTACTGCATGGTAAACTTGGAATCGAGTGTAGTACTGGATAATTACTGTCTGTCTTCAATAAACCATTCCTGTTCTGGTAATTGAAACTAACAAGTCTTAATGACTTCGAAGAGTTTTGATGGTGTATAGTAAAACCATTACAGTTTACAGGAAAATGCAACCATCGTTGATGTGTTCCAGGTAGTAAACATTCACGAGGCTATGCTTTCAACGATACAAAAATTAATAATTTTTAAAATTCCTTTCCAAACTGAAAACGTTACTGCTATTGTTAAACTGTTTATCAGTGTTTAATGTTTAGGCTACACATACTTTTCCTATCTTAAACGGTTCTCAAGTTATAAGCTTTTTAATAAACGGCGCCCCCACCATATCCCCCCCTCCCCTGGCTATTCCAATCACGCTGGGGGTGACGACATGGCTTTTCATTATCACTATAGTGCCTACAACAATAACCAGAAATAAAATTGCGTCAGGCTTTAAATGCATGCTCAACCCCCTTCAGATCCTGGACTAAGTATACTAAGAAATATTAGTATTCCATTTCAACGAATACCATAGTTATGAGTTTTTAAAACTAGGGTGTTCTTTTCCGAACAACTGGCAAAACAGTGCAAATAAACTTTGTTTATCATGCAAAATTGTTGACAAATCATTAACTCCCATGTGGTATGCACTATTTTATGCAGTTAAATACTAATAGAATTTATCAATTAAACTTAATGAGTTAGTCAACTGGGGACCCTGGGGACGCCAGGACGCCTCATTTGCATATGTTATTCAAAGTAGATGTTATATAATTTTTACTGTTACATGGTTTAATAGTTTTGGAGTGTTTAACTCCAGGAAATTAAAGTTATAAAAACAAATAATATTCAACATTTATTGAACGAAATGAAACTAAACTAGGTTCGGATTAAATTTATTTCAAAAGCTTGATTTTCTTTCCTTAAATTTAACTTTCATCTAAATACAGGAAATAGGACAATTCATTCTATCGAGATGAGGTGTCTAACCTGTTAACCTGCGGCCACAGAATTGTCACCTAAACAATATACAGAGTGTAAAATAAACCCTAATACACCTCGATATAATTTAAATGGATTGCTATGTCAACGTAAATCCTCTACGTAAATCCTCTATTAACAACACTTTCTATGTTGTTAGGGCTATTTGAGGGGTGTTTTCCCCCTTTTGAAAGAGGGCAATTTAAAATTTTGAAGTGACAACTTCTATTTGCCCGTTGGGCACTTTCGCTTGACTACGTTTCTGAAATCTCGCGTCACGAACTTTTTGCGTAAACACAAATCAGAGCGTGGAGAGTAAATAGGTGATACATAGTATATAGGCAAGTAAGCGCGTGAAGAGGGAATAGGCGATACGTAGTATATAATAATATAATAATAATATGTAATGTAATGTAATGTAATGTAATGTAATGTAATGTAATGTAATGTAATGTAATGTAATGTAATGTAATTATAATAATATTATATTATAATAAGTATGCGAAAAATAGTGATTATTATAATGTAAGCAGTATTTATTTAGTGACTAATGATTTTGAATTATTACATAATAATTATTAATAATAATTAATATTATAATTACCCCTTACATATTAAATTATTCTTAGAAATCTATGTAGAGTGCATACACTAACAGCTCACTCAAAATCATTAATCACTAAATAAATACTGCTTATATTATAGTGATCACTATTTTTCGCATACCTATTATAATAATATTATAACTATACAATTTCTAAATATGATATAATATTTTTTTGACAATATATTGATAATATATATATTGACTTGAGAAATTTGTTGACCTTTATTCTCCTCTAATATTAATACTGATAAAAATATAAATCTGTCATAGAAGTTTTCATTTCCAACGTGTGGTCTTAAGCACACCCAATGTTTTTTTTAAGTGCCTATCTTGTAACATATCATTGGAAACCTGTCTCTGGCCTTCAAAAGCCCAGTGTTCTTGTTAAGATTCAGTTGTCTTACTAATATTACCATTCAGTGTAAAAACTCTAAGTTGAATTTACTAAAATTTTATTGACAAGTGATCAAATATACCGCCTCTAATAATCATTAAATTGTAAGTTTCTGATTTTTACTTGGAGATAAGCACATTTATTAAACTGGTCATGTGAGAACTTTTACAGTGTTTTGGGGTAGGTTACCTACCTGTATAATTTTGTGTTTGATTGCATTTGCTGGAAGGGAAACGAGATTTATGGAATGATAATGGTAGTTTAGTTTTCGCTTGGTTGCATGTTGAAACATTATTCGAGTAGACCATCTAATTCGGTCAACTTTGCAGGCTGGACGGATCCATTAATTAATAAAGTCATTAAGAAAAGCTCGTCCAGCGAAATTTGAACACAACTTTGCACATAAATTACTTCTTATAAAGGCAACGAATTGAAGGTATAAAAGCTTATTATTACATTATTTATGTAAGCCCATTTAAGAAGAACGAAAGGCCATAAATGGTTTGTTGTAAATTAAATTTGTTCGTGGTCTAGATTAGATGCTTGAAGGAGGCGAATAAGAATGTATTTAATATTATAAAGCATTCTCAATGATTACAGCAGTAAATATAACCAGAATAGATATTATGACACAGTGAACGTACTAAGTGTATATGTAATTGGTGCAAAAAAAACCACTTGCAAAAAATATCTCTCAACATTTTAGTCCCATCAATCGTACTAAATGAGATTTTCAATATTTGGCAGAAAGATAAGATCGGTTTAGATATACTTAATTAAAATTAGGTCAACTCAAATACTGGTAAACCTTCTACAGTGAAACAATGAGGCATGTTGTCCGAGATGCCGTATAAATAAATTTATTCTTGAAGCTCTATAGAAAATCTAACAATTTTATGAATTGTTGAACATAATAAACCCACTTGTACATTGAACAACCATTGAAGTAATTATATTGTTTATACAAATTCAATATATTCTGTAAACGTTGATACGATTACTGAGTTATCAAAATTAGTAAAATAATGTAAGAAATAACATATTTATTATTTGAACTATTGTATAAAATGTACGCCGTACGCCTAGTATATAGTAGTATAATTCAATTGTTTGAGTATTAACTAAAAAAGACATCAACAAAAAAAAAAAAATTGATAAAGTTTTTAAATATTTCTAGATGTGACCAAGTTTAAATACACTCAAATTTGATCTTTTTAGGGTTATGGTGACCATTTAATCTTATATCCCATTTGAAATACAAAAAAATTATGCCATTATCCCATTATGTCATTAAAATTTGATATGAGCTGGGTTTGGGTCGGAGGGTATTTAGTAAATAGGTTTTTTAAGGATCCCGTTAAAGATACATTTTGAATATATATTTTCGTCTTTAAAAGAATTACAAAAAAAACTTAAAAAATTAATTTTTTTGAGCTTTTGAACGAATGCGTAAGGCAAGTTTTATTTCCTTATCACATAAATTAATGAGTTTTAAACGGTTTAATTTGATGTACAAAATCCATATGTGACCATTACAAATAGTTAAGATGGCGTGGTAGAGGTTTTATAATTTTGTAAATAGGTTTCCTAAAGCTCCTCCTGATTGGGAATAACTGTCCCGAAATTAGATTTGCGTATTTTATCTCTTTCTGTATTTTAAATAATAGAGGTGGTACGTTAAAAAATCGCTTTTATAATTAACTAGAGGGCTCCGCCCACTGCTCGCTTCGCTCGCCAACCACCGTGGTGACTCGCTTCAAAGCAAATACAAACAGGTTATTTTTTATAAATAGGCCCTACTATTAAATTCTAATATGTCTTATTTATTTTAATTAGTATGTAACATAATGGTTTCTTATTTTTAAATTCCTTAATTTATTAAGGGTTTATTCTCTAGCTTTAAGGAAAGTATAACAATCAAATTTTTTAATACATTTTCACCCTGTAGCAGCACGCGACAAAATGTCAATCTATGATACTTTTTTTATGTATGTTGCAAGAAATAAATGTAAAAATTTTCAGCTCACTAACTTTAAGGAGAATATAACAATTAATGTTTATTATTTTAGGGGTTGTTATCACATTTTCACCCCTTAGCAGCACGCGACAAAATTCAAATATATTTTACTTTTTTTATGTATCTTGCAAGAAATAAATGTACAAAATTTCAGCTCTCTAGCGTTAAGAAAAGTATAACACTTAATATTTATTGTTTTAGGGGTTGTTTTATCCCTTAAATAAAAATTAATTCCAGCATATGTTACTCAAGGATTTGTATTAGTAAAACTATTTTTTCAATTGTTTCAGTAGTTCAGAGATTACCCCGTACATACAAACAAATATACAAACCAATTTTACCTCTTTATAATATTATTAATAATAACCCCAAAGCTAAGATGGTGAATAATGTTAAATGTTCAAATCAAATTAGTTCGTATATTTTATAACAGCAGTTATAATAGAGGTTAAAAGAATCAGCAAGGCTCAGGTCTACAGTTTACACTTTAATAAAAACCTAACCTAAAAGTTAGAAATTTAAAACATTGGTTTTAATGGAAATATTGATGCAAACAGCTGTTTTATCTGTTATTTTATTTAATTGGTTGCTATGGTAATACATGTGATTCGTCAGTCTAGGCCTAACCTAAGATTTTTTCCGACTAAATTTACAAATATTGAAATAAAATGTTTTTTTTCATCAAAATGAATTATAGTTACTCAGGGATAGTGTAGCTTTTTTTTAGTAAAACTATTTTTTCAATCGGTCCAGTAGTTCCAGAGATTACCCCCTACATACATACAAACAAACAAATTTTACCTCTTTATAATATTAGTATAGATTTTTCCTGATGAAGGTATACTACATCCCTCTCTTTCTTTTTGCTTATTACGATTCATGCTTTGGTAAATTGGACACCCTCTCTCTCTCTCTTTCTTTCTACAGAATTGGAAACCCTTTTATTGAACTATACTTTTGTCTTTGGTAATGGTATACTGTCCAAATACTTTTTGTATCCTTTCTCTCTCCTTTAGCGTATTTCAGCGTCTTTAACAATATTGTAAGAAAATAGGACGAGAAGATAGAAAAGGATTACTGAGACAGAAATAAACAGACAAAGCAAGAAAGATGGGAGGAAATAAGTTGAGCTACATGTTAGTGGGAAGTTTAAACTTCTTCTGCCCGTCCCACTGACAAGCTCTTTTTTATTGTTGGAAAAGTTTTGAAAAAGTGCCCACGGTGGATATTATTTGAAAAGTTATATCAAGAGCAATGTTTAGTAAACCGTTGGTTTCTTAGAATAAAACAGTTCTACGTTTAGGACAGCCAAGTAAATAAAAATCTTTTTTTTTTCAAAATGTAAACTATACAATTATATAACAATCTACCAATGTGTGTTTATTTGACTGTTTTTCACAAATCTTCCCGCTTTACAAAATAACTCTCGTGGCACAGGTAAGTAACGAATAAAGTATTTGTCTTATAATCTTTAAGTACGAAACGGTGGAGTTTTAGTTGAAGCAAATGTATAAACTGATTGGATTGATTTTTATTAGTACCTCACCGTTGATCTGTTTCACTGTATACTTATTAAATTCTGTGGTGTACTAACTTGATGGAGCTACACATTTGGGTACTGTACAGGGAAAAAATTATAAATATATTTGTTAAAGGGAGCAGACCTCAAACTAATTTTTTAAAATCGTTTTTTTTTTTATTTGTATTGATTATTGTAGCTTGCTTTCTGCTCTTTAAATTGGTATATAACATAAGATATATTTCATTTGCATTAGACAAGATAACAATGTTTTTCTGAAACCATGCAAGCGCGATATTGCTATATATCATATAATATGATATAATTTGCTATTTTGTGTTTATTAAATAAATCCATTTCTCCGAACACAGTGTTTTTTTTTAAATTTACCTTTTTGTCAATAACCGTTAAAGCTAAGACCTTGAAACTTTGCACACACATGTAGGGCATTACTTTGTATAATCACTCCAGTTGGTTTTTATAAATACCCAAAAACAAAAAAGATAGGGAACTTTTAAAATATATACTTATGAAAAACATTTTACCGAACAAATAAATTAAGATAAAACAAAATCCTCTGGAGAAAATGTTGACAGAGGAAGTAGGAAATAGCGGTAAAAATTTCAGATCTCTAGCTCTAATGGTTTTTAAAAATAGGTTCATAAGCTAACATGGCGGAAGATAGGGTAGTTTACAGTTCAATTTTTACAGGGAAACTAAAAACTACGTAATCTATCTATCTATATAAAAGCGAAATGGCACTGATTCATTCATCAGCAGAACTAAAAATCAACTGAACCAAATGAGTTCAAATTTGGCATGCATGTTCAGTTGGACCTTTAGACGCGCATTAAGAACGGATTTTGAAAACATCCCAAAGATACGCCCAATATTCGCGTTTTTCTAGCGATTTTTTGCGTTTTCTCAGCTTTTTCGAGAACTAATTGGCAGAAAATGTTGAAATTTGGTACTTAGGTTCGTTTAAGGCCTAAAAGTAGTCTGTTAAAAAGTGTTTGAGATTCTCCCAAAATTACGCCAGAAATAGGCGATTTTGCATTTTCCCTTGCGTTTTCAATGCGTTTTTGATCATCCTCAAATTACGCCCGAACGGATTGGAATGAAATTTGGTATGTAGCTTCCTCTAGGACCTTAGGCGCTCTCTAAGAAAGGGTATGAAAAATTTCGAAATTTTAGGAGGGGTTTGGGGGGATCAAAGTTACTATAATCATAATTTCAGATCTTTTATTATTATGACAATAGTGCTTTTATTATTTAAGATCTATATATATATAAGCCAAATACCACTCACTAACTGAACACTTAAAAAGAATACAATTACGTTAAACAGACTGAAAATACTAACCACCACGGGCAAAGCCGTACGTGTCAGCTAGTACAAATATAATAAACGGCACCAGGAACTGGTACATACTTTCTCACAAGCATATTAAAATTACTCACTGTGATCTCATAATTGTAGGTGGGGTAGGAGAGGTGATTTATTGAAGTAGGAGATTAACTAATAAATATTATTATTATCATCATCTAGAGAGAAAATTATTCGATCGATTTCGAACAAATTTGCACCAAACACGTCAATTAGGCCTGTATAGATGCACGAAAAAAGGCGTTGAAAATTATTGAAAAACAACCCCCTTTATGGCCAAAACCACCCAAAATCATTTATTAATATTATTATTAGCTAAACGAGAATTTTTTAGAAAAATGCGGTTTTTGCATATGGTAGGGTACATTAAAGGCTACAAATAAGCCAAATTTGATCGAAATCGTTAGAGCCGTTTTTTTATAAAAAAATAATAAAAGATTTTTTGGGTTTTTTTTCAAAATTTTTAAATCCGTTTTTCGTACAGGTTTAAGTCTGGTGCAAATTTGTTTGAAATCGATCGAATGGTTTTCGCTCTAGCGTTGTACACATACAGACAGACATTTTGTAAAAACCAATTTTTTGGACTCAGGGGTCCCAAAACGGATATTTCCACAAAAATCTCAACGTAAATTTTTTTGCGATCACTATACTTTCTCTGTTCTATAGTATAGTAAAAAAGTAAAAGGTTCTATTTTTATATTGACGAGATTTAAGAAATGTACATCGAACTGTTTTGTAATATTAAGTCCCTTAGTGACTGTTCTTATTAATGGCAAAACTCTTCTTTAGTATCGCCCCAAATAATAATTTCTCAGAACTAATTTACAGTTAACGCTTTAAAGTAAGCAATTAATCTTTTCCAGGGTTAAGATGAATTGCAGTTTTCAGAAGTACATTTGTAAAGTGTATAAGATACAAAGTTTGGAAAGTAGGCTAATAATTCTGTACATTTTATTTGTTGTAGAAAATTATTAGATATGGTGTTGTCAACTTTTAATTGAAACTAGGGGATCTACCCACTCCCTCCTCCCACCCATGGTGATGTCAATGCAAATATATTATTGTATATTGTGTTATTTTTACGGAAAAGATGATTGATTAGGACAGAAGCACTTGGATATAAGTTGGGTGGTGGGGGTAGTTGTGAAATGTAAAACAGAGGTCGAAATATACACGTACTATCTCCAACATTT
>JAGFPH010005876.1:21979-37683 GCA_018207615.1 Philaenus spumarius
AAAAAAAAACTAGAGAACTTACCTAAACTGTTTAATCACAGTATTTTGCCGATAACAGTATGATTATAATATTTTGTCTTATTATCACACTATTTATAATTAGAATGAGTTGCCTAAACTGTTCGTTTCTACACAAAAAAGAACAAGAACAATCCGGCAACGCTGTCAGGTCGGTAAGAAAAACATGTCGGCACTTTACAATGTAATTCTCCATAAGGAACTTTTGATTTGAAAGTTTTTAATGTTGTAAATGTTGAATATGGTTAAATATTGGTTTCCCGGTATCAGTGAAGTGTATAAATACTATATTTATTAAGAAAAAAGTTCAGGTTTGTGTGTTTATAGTAGTTTCGTTTGACAAGGTAAACTATATAAATACCGAAAGGTCTTTTTCTAAGCTGAAAACTATCTTTGGAACACAATGTCGCAAAAACGTCCAAGTTGTTTGGCAAGAATATCTACAAACTAACAGAGCGATGAGTGTTGATTTTAGTAATGTGATAACCACATTTGCAGCTGAAAAGTAAAGGAAAAATTATTTTGAATTTGAAAGAGTTGTAAATGTAAACTTTTCATTTTGTTTCTTCAATATTAGACATTTATAGAATTTTAAAAAAAGTATTATGTGAGAAAAACAGCAATTTTGATAAATTATCATTTATTCATTTAATTTAACGTTATATTATAAATTTTTAAACAAAAAAAATTCAATTTAATTTTAAGATCATTAGCACTGGTTATATTTATCTAATTACTGCTCTGAAACATATTTATATAACTAAAACTATAAGAACTTTAAAATTATGATATGAATTTTGAAAATCGTTGGGGGGGGGCTACAGTTTGGTCATTTTTTTTCCTGGCTGCGGCCTGAGCTGCAGCTTGGAGGATAAAAGGTGGCAAAAGTCACCTGTCTGCCCCGGTTCAATTGGGTTGGGGGCTCCTGTATTGTTTTTGCTCCAGGGCGAACGATTCCTCGCAACGCCACTGATATTGATGGTAAACAATATATTATGTAGGTAAGTTGTCATTCAGAACTCAGTTATTGGATGGATTACCCCATTCTTTGCCTATCACTGTATAAAATAAAGCACAAGTTATTATTATTTATGATGTTATTATGTTTCAGTAAAAGTAGAAAATAAACTACTTCATCTTGGTGCTGGACCCATGTGGTTTCAAGAGCCTTCCCATAAACAGGTAATTTGTTGGGAATGGTCAAAGTAACTTAAAAAGTATGTAGAAAGGGTTAAGTTAGGTTTATTGAAGTATTTTAGTACCCTAGTACAGTTTCTTTATCAAAAACTTTTTCTCTGCCAAGTTAATCTTCACGATGTGCTATAATTATAATATAATATATTAATTACCTTGTAGGTCCGTCTTGTGACTTCAAGTGAATTGATTCTTGACTAGTTTCGGTGTCTTGACCCCAACATCAGATAATACTTATTTCGCTCATAGGAGCTCGTCAAACATTAAAAAAAAAAAAACACACACACACATTACATACACTAATACAAATAAACATCAACGTGTCTGACACCCTAGTGCACTCGGTCATGTCTGTAGGAGTACTGCCGGCAAGAGGTAACAGTCCAGCTGATAACAATCTCTGTTGGGCGCTTTTAAATGATTTAACCCTAGAACTGGCATTGTTAAAGCTAAAATCGAAAAGCCCGTTTATAGCGTTTTGCAAGCATATTTTTAAAAATTCGCCAAAAATAGTAAATGAACCCCAATCCAAAAGTGCTCAAAGAATTCAAATATGCCACTAAAAATTAGTTTCTTTTGAAATTGTAAAAGTTGTTAGCTCAAGAAACAAAAAATGTTCAGTAACAAAAGGAAAAAGTTCAACTTTAGGCCTACATAACAAGTAGTAAACATTTTTTGTAATTTTTTCGTAAGCGTAAAAAAGTTTCGTAATTTAGTTCTAATTAGAATTGTATAAAAACATTTATCAATTTCAAATTTCTTATTTTGAAAATACCAGTTTTATGTTCCAAATACACGACTGCTAAAAAATCTAGGCTTAGTTTAACGTAATTTACTTATATATGCTTTGCCCAGAAATGAAATATTATTATAACAAAGTGTAGAGGATAAATCAAAGAAACGAACGGTATATTGTCTTTTCTTAGTACACAAAAGTGTTTGAGTTATCTTTATTTGAATAACAAAACGACATCAATCTAATGGAACTTCATCTACGAGATAAGACGGGTCATTTGAATTGCATGGAAACAGAACGCTCTAGGCGATCTCGCCAGATATGTACATTCTACGCTGTCTACACAAACAAAAAACTGGTTTATTCTAGTTTAATTCCCACCGTTAGAAAGGTCAGTCATTTCTCTACAAAATGGTGTCAAGAAATCTATCAACACATATGATATAGTAGGCCTTATTTTGGTTGACAAAAGGGCTGTTTCATTGGTTGAAAAACTGCCCAATCGCAAGGTTTGCAGAAATCTTTGGAACAAATCCTGTAAAATAGTGATTGGAAGACACCATTAGAAAAATAAAATCTTGACGAATCCAATGGTAGCTTTATAATCTCAATAGAAATTCTTCTGTAGATGGTGTTGCCCGTTAAAGAAGTGGGAAATAACAGTAAAATTGTATGCAGATTCGCTTGCAGAACTAGCTGTAGCCCGATATGAATATTTTAAAACGATGATTACGTATATAAATATACGTTTTACAAAAAAGTTGTAAATACAAAAATTAAAGTTTAATTCATTTCCTTTCCAATGGTGCCAGTTTTATTACGATTGGATAATTTGAAGTGGATAAATTATCGATTATGCAAATATATGCAAATTCTCACTAAGGTTCGAGCGGGTTGCATTTGCGCCCGAGAGACTGCAGTCTGCCACTTTGAGGGTTAAAACCGTCTCATATATACGATGCAATTGGAAGGAGAGATGATCATTTAAAATGTTATCTGGATCGTTTTTGAAGGCTCTGTAGATCTCGAATTCCTCATTCGCGTTCATTAATCTGCCTAAGTGTATTGCTACTACACTGGATTTAAAATCACCTGGTCCGTGTTTGCTTTCAGCAAGGTGACGTGCGCAGTTCCACTTGGTGATGTTGGTTTTGTTGCAGGGGAGGTGTTCTTTGTAACGTTCCGTTCCTGTTCTGTGGGCATACAGAGACCTCAGCGTTCTGTTCTTATTTATTTATGTATTACAGAAAAAAGTCATACATTTTATGCATAGGCTACGTCCAATATAAATTAACATTAAAAATACACAAACACAATACAAGTTACTCAAAGATAAGAAATCCTAACTGTTAAAGTGGGGAACGAGGAATACAATTTAAAATGCAATTCAAAACTAAATTATAAAATAATTGATAAAAGTGTAATATTCATAATTTAAGTAGAATAATTAATAAACAAAAATACTACAACATATAACAATTTTATACCAATCAAATTTTGAACAGTTAAAAACATATAACGAATAATTTAAAGTAATCATAGAATAATGTTTCTAATTTAAAATTGGAGAATACAGCCATAATTTCAAGGCCGGCTACAGTACACAGAACTCCTCCACACAGTAGAAAGATCTAGACAAAAGTAGCTGTCTAAGGCTTTTTTTAAAAGGTAAAATACCCTGAAAATTTATAATGCTCTGTGTCAGCTTATTTATCAGTCTAGTAACAGCTTTGGTAGGTAGTTTGCTGTATAGATTTAGTGCGTGCTGTCTAGCATGATAATTATTAGCTTGTCTGGTACTATAACTGTGTATATCTTTATTAAAGTAGAGCATGGGTGGATCCAGCCGGTTTTCAAGAAGGGGGCTGTCTTCTATCCGGGGAGGGGGGGGGGGGGAAAAGAATAATTTTGTTGGAATACAGTGCTTGAAAACGTCTTTTAAGACTATTTCACGAGCACCCATTTTGAATAGAAATTAAGGATTATATGCTTTTCCCAAAAATGGAATTTCATTGTAACAAATTGTAGAGAATAAATCATAAAATTGAACTGTATACTTGAAAATTTTAAATAGCCTTATTAGAACAACTAAAAAAAATCTGACAAACGTAAAGTATACAGTTCCAGCCAGACGGGAAAAGGAACGGCTTAACGTGCCTAGGGCGTTGAAAATGTACATATTTCACGGAAATACCCGAATAGCCTCGGAACACTAAACCAGGTTTTCCTTATATCAAACGAAAATATAGAACTTGCACTTCAAATAGATATAAAAACCATTATACAAATATATCGATTTTTAATAGATACAACGATTGCAAAATGTGCTTTCTCATTGGTTAAAAACTGTCCAATTGCAAGGGTTTACAGAAAACTTCTTATCTAAGAAACTATAAGTGTGACGAAAGATTGGAAGATGGTGGTAGAAAGTTCAAATCTTGACGAATCCAAAGGTGTCCTTATCTTCTTAAAAAAACAAGTCTGTTTAACGGTTATGTGCCTTTAAAAAATGACGAGTTTGAGTCATTTGCTTGTGCTTTCTCGCGCATCATCAGTTGATTTAGACTACAATATTACAACGATGATTATAATGTTAATATAAGTTTTGGAAGAAATTTTTAAATACAAAAATTAAAGTTTAAAACATTTCCTTTACAATGGTTTTTGTTTTATTGAGATTGGTTAATATTTAGCGGGTGAAATATTCGATACAAGTTATGTTGTCTGAGACTACGCAATAAACAAAACAAAAATATAATAACCAAAGGAGGGGGGGCTGCAGCCCCCACAGCCCCCCTGGATCCGCCAATGAAGTAGAGTATCACCTCAAGTTTATATATACTCGGAAGTGTGAGAACTCCAAGATCTTTGAACACAACCCTACATGACTCACTTTTTTTAAGACCTGCCTTAAGCCTTGTAGCTTTTTTTTTTTTTTGCCAGAAAAAACCTTTTGCACATTCCGAACTGATGAATCTCCCCAAAAAAGAATTCCACAGTTCAGATATGGATATACAAGACCATAGTAAGCTGTTAATAAAATAGTAGGATTGCAGTATAATTTCAAATTTTTAAGTATAAATATTCCTGTACTAATTTTTGCACAAATATATGCTACTAGCTGACCCGTACGGCGTTGCCCTGGTTGTTGGTATTTTCAGTCTTTTTAACGTAATTGTATTCTTTTTAAGTGTTCAGTCAGTGAGCGGTATTTGGATTTTATATATATATAGATCTTAAATAATAAAAGCATTATTGTCATAATAATAAAAGATCTGAAATTATGATTTTAGTAACTTTGATCCCCCCAAACCCCTCCTAAAATTTCGAAATTTTTCATACCCTTTCTTAGTGAGCACCAATGGCCCTAGAGGAAGCTACATACCAAATTTCATTCCAATCCGTTCGGTAATTTTGGAGAAATTGTTTTTTAATAACTTTGATCCCCCGAATCCCCCTAAAATTTCGAATTTTCCGAAACCCTTTCTTAGCGAGCGCCTATAGCCCTAGAGGAAGTTGAATACCAAATTTCATTCTAATCCGTTCAGTAGTTTTTGAAGAAATCGTGATTTAATAACTTTGATCTCCCCAAACCCCCCCTAAAATTTCGAATTTTTTCAAACCCTTTTTTAATGAACACCTATGGCCCTAGAGGAAGCTACATACCAAATTTCATTCCAATCCATTCGGTTGTTTTGAAGAAATCGTGATTTAATAACTTTTTGATCCCCCCAAAACCCCCCCAAAACCCCCCTAAAATTTCGAATTTTTTCAAACCCTTTCTTAGTGAGCACCTATGGTCCTAGAGGAAGCTACATACCAAATTTCATTTTAATCCGTTCGGTGGTTTTTGAGAAATCGTGATGAGTGAGTCAGTGAGTGAGTGAGTGGTATTTCGCATTTAAATATATAGATGTGATCAACCCAAGTCTACTTATTGTCAATACAAAAGCCGAAAAACTTTGCACTTTTGACCTCTTAAAGTACACTGTCTTCCAACACAACACTTAGTGTCTGATTTGGACTTTGTTTTAAAACATACTATGTTAAAAAACATGTACTTTGTCTTTTACGTACATTTGTTTGTAGTTGTCTATAAGTTGCCAGAGCAGGGTATTATTACCAGTTCTTAGATTTTACAGTTTATACAACTTATACGATGCAAAATGGGGCTGCGAATGTTGGGCTGTTTGCCATAAAGGTAGAATCACAATTAATTACAGTAAATCTATTCTGCAAGTGAATCAAATGTAGTAGATGTTATACATTTGTCTCTTTTTATTTTCAAATACTGGACACTTAGCAACTCTAACCACAAAGTAAAATAAAGATAAAGTAGAACTAACAATTTTATTCTGTGATGACAAAGTTTTCTATAGTTAAAAATCTATAACGGATTTCACCCACCAAGTAAATTAAAAAGACACAGTACTGTGAACGATATTAAATTGTATTAGATATATTTTTAAATTATATACGATGTTTCGCGAAGAATGTTAACACTTCACTTCTTCAGGTGTAAAAAACTAAGTCCTACAATGGTAGTGGGGGACTAAGCCTCTCAGAGCCCCTAACACTGGTTAACTGAGATCTCGGTTGAAGGTTATTCCATGGAAAAACTCCCACCACGTTCAAGTTATCAATTTCCTTAATAGGCCTGTTAAAAAGTCTATTTACTTCATTTCGAATTAAGGTTAACCCTAGAACTCGCATCGTTAAAATTGAAAAGCCCGTTTATAGCGTTTTGCAAGCATATTTTTAAAAATTCTCCAAAAATAGTAAATGAACCCCAATCCAAAAGTATTCAGTAGCTTTTCTGTAGAAGAAACTTCAAAGAATTCAAATATGTCACTAAAAATTAGTTTCTTTTGAAATTGTAAAAGTTATTACAGTAGAGCGTCAATAATCCAAAACGTCAAAAATCCGAACGCGTTCTGAGGCAGCCACTGCAAAAATTTTGTTTTCGCAAATTCCAATTATAGCGTCATTAAAAATTTTACGAAACTCTTTTGACATTATTATCTCTTTTTAAACACTTCTTAATTCCTTTCCCTCTCAACAGACTTTCTTTCGGTATTTTCACTGTCACACTAATAAGCTGCTTTAGCGTTAGCAGTAAACATACAGACAGTTCATTCATTTCTCTTTGTGTAATCATTATAACAGTGTGTCGTACATACATTAGTGTACTATACAGTATTTTTTTATTTTTCGTTTGTGTTAACTATAATGTACAAGCGAACTTTTAATTATTATGTACTGTACTGTAATTGAGAGTTACAAGTGTAATCATGTTGGCCCTTATTGTGTACGTGCAGGTTCTTCTAAATCATAATATGTAAGTAGTCTTACATACTATATTATTGTAATTACATTACTGCTTGTACTGTCTAACCACTTTAATCGATTAAAGGGCATATATTTTAGCCTAAATGGCATTTTTTTTTCAAAAATCCGAACAAATTGATAATCCGAACCCCCCTCAGTCCCAATTAGTTCGTATTTTTGACGCTCTGCTGTAGCTCAAGAAACAAAAAATGTTCAGTAACGAAAGGAAAAAGTTCAACTTTTGCCTACATAACAAGTAGTAAACATTTTTTTGTATTTTTTTCGTAAGCGTAAAATAGTTTTGTAATTTAGTTCTAAATAGAACTGTATAAAAACATTTATCAATTTCAAATTTCTTATTTTGAAAAAAAAAACAGTTTTTATGTTCCAAATACACGAGTGCTAACAAAATTAGGCCTAGATTTACTAATTTATGCTTTGCCCAAAAAAGAAATATTATTATAACAAAGTTTAGAGGATAAATCAAAGAAAAGAACGGTATACTTGTCTTTCCTTAGTTCATAAAAGTGTTTGAGTTATCTTTATTTGAATAACAAAATGACATCAATGTAATGAAAAGTCGCCGGTCGCAGGTATGGTCATATGAATAACGTGGGAACCCACGCACTAGACATCCTTACTAGAATGTCCTAATTATGTACATTTCATTGTCGTCTAGACAAACAAAAAACAAGTTATTTCTATTTCAATTCACACCGTTACAAAGGTCAGTCTTTTCTCTACAAAATGGTGTAAAGCAATCTGTCAAAACATTTGATATGGTAGGCGAATTATCGCTTGACAAATGGGCTGTTTCATTGGTTGAAAAACTGTCCAATCGCAAGGGTTTACAGAAATTATTTGAATAAATCCTGTAAAATAGTGACATCTGATTGGAAGGCACCATTAGAAAGATAAAATCTTGACGAATCCAATGGTAGTTTTATAATCTCGATATAAATACTTCAGTAGGTGGCCTTGAACGTTGAAGAAATGGGAAATAACAGTACAATTGTATGCAGATTCGCGCGCGGAAATAACTGTAGCACGATATGCATATTTTAAAACGATGATTACGTATGTAAATATACGTTTTACGAAAAAGTTGTAAATACAAAAATTAAAGTTTAATTCATTTCCTTTACAATGGTGCCAGTTTTATTACGATTGGATGATTTTAAGTGGATTAAATTATCGATAATGCAAATATATGCAAATTCTCGCAAAGTCTGCCACTTTGAGGGTTAATTACACCGCAGTAATGGTTGAACTAGGCTGAGCCATACAGTTTCCTCTTACAGACATAATAGCGCTGTCTCTTTAAATACCCAATTATTCTCTTTAAGTAAAATAGACCCCCTTGTCCCAACAAATAGCATGGTTGTTAGCTATAACATGTTTAGTAATCTTCGAGCGATTAACATCTCCAGCAGAAATGCATTTCTTATACTCTGAAATCTGTTTTTTAAAAGGACAAGATGTTTGTCCCACATACGACACTCCACACTGGCACGGTAAATTGTAAACAATATCTTACCCAAATATTATTTTTTGGTTTCACTTTACTCACAAAACTTTTAATCCTTTTAGAATTTTTAAACACTGTCCTAATCGAGAATTTCACATTAATTCGTCTGATCTTTTCTAAATACCTTTTACGTATGGAATCTGCACAGTGGCTTTTGGTTTTCCATAGTTTTTTTAGGCTTATTGTTGTTCACTTAGTTAACCAGTGTTAGGCGCTCTGATAGGCTTAGGACGTGCCACCATCGTGTTAAAATTCTTCACAATACGTGCATAATTAAAAATATCGTCCACAGTACTGTGTGTAGTATTTGTGTTGTGTATGTTATTATTTATGGCGTGAAATACATTTTCTAATATTGTTTTAAATTTTGACTGTGGTACCTGGAGACGTCTTTGCAATCTACAAGGTGGGCGAAATCCATTATAAATTTTTAACTATCATACACTACATCCGTAATGTCTTTCAAGATAAAAAAAGTTTTCTAAAATGTATAAGTAATTAATTACTGATTTGAATGGTGAATTAATCTGTTGATAGATCGCACTGGTGACTCAACTAGGGGACATCCTCAAAGCAGACAGTGAGGAGGGTATAATATCCCGAACGAGGCAGTTTCTTACGGACCTCGGTGTTGTTCCGAATATTTGCGCAAAAGATATTTTAAAGGGGATGAAAGAATCTTACCTGGATCCAATTAATTTCTTACTGGAAATGCACGCAGCTGTTGCCAAACGTCAGAAAAAAAGTAAATATGATAAACATTTTCACAAACATTGCTCGTAATTGTGATCTCTTTAGCAGGCTCCGTTTTTCCAAATGACAGTAACCAATATTTTTAAATTAGAAATTTGTATGTATTGCTTGTGGTTGTTTAGTCTTTACATGTTGTCTATTCATTCAAAGTTGTATATTGGTTGTGTTTTGGTTATTCTTAGACTTGTATTTATTGTATTATTGTCATCTAGAGTTTTCTTTCATTGCATTGTGCGACTCCAATTTATTGAATTATTTACAGTAGGATTTGATTATTGATATTTTATTGTGTTTGTTTTAGAACTATCTTGACGTACCTCAGGCAAAATGTATTTTTTATCAAAAATGTTAAATGAAACTCATATTCCATCCAATACATACAAAAAATTAAAATTAATTGTTAATCCAGAAAGGTGGCATTACCTGACCAACTTAACACGTTCGCTACCACCGTTGTAACATTTTTTTAGTCGCATCTATGCGACGGCCGGTTTCTATCCACAGACTGTTGCCGCAAATGTGCGACGCCTGGTCTAATTGAAACAGACTGACGTCGCGTATTTGTGGCAGTATTATTTTGTTATTTAACAGCTGATTTTGAAATACTAGTATATTTTAAAGACCTGATTTATTGGTATCACTATGTAGGAAGGTCTGCAGCTCATATGTGGTGCTTGGTCAGCAACTTTCACGTTTCTAAAAACTGGAAATTTTATAGTGCGGATTCCGCTAAATGATTTTTTACATGGGAACGTGAAGAAGTGAAGTTCTCGGCAAAATTACCCCCCTTTCTCGCGTAACTGCTCCTGGGAATGCTGTTTTTCCGCCTTTGAATGCAACGATGACAAAAATGGTGAAAAGAGTAAAAAAAAAAAAAACTTATATTAACTCATTTGAACAAAATCGTATCCATGGTCTGTGTGTTTGTCCCAGTCTATGTATATTGTTTAATAGTGTTACGATAGCCTATGGAGATGAACTGAGTGACGCATGTATACCAATTGTTAAACCGTTGCAATAGCTAGTGAACAAGTAGAAAACATAAAATGAGTATAAATGATTTTTGGAATATTACCCTTCAAATTTGTGTCTTTAACTGTCCCTGGCTTCTAGTCAATTAATAGCTTTGTACTTTCTTATGTTATTGGTCCTATCTTTGTGTATTTTCATATTTTTACTAACATTTATTTCTTATTACAGAAGATGGAGACAAAACATTCTCTTCTAATGAAAGGCTTCTATTAACAGCTGTCTGTACATTACACTTACCATTTCTGTTGAGCTTGCTGCATATAATGCTACCGTTACCCAAGTCTAACAGTAAGTAATACTTAAAAACTCATTTTCGAGTACAGTAAAACTCCAATTATCCAAACTCCAACTATCTGAATCGCTGATTATCCGAATTTCAGAAAAAAAAGAAAAAAACGGGAATGTACTACGATTCACAAAATAATGATTCTGTCTACACGTACTATTTTCCTTCCCTCCGCGAAGCTAGTGTAAGCGCCACGTGTTAAAACGGATTAATACAGTCAAACAGTTTACTTTGACCGAGATGTTCAGCAAGCAATGTCATTCATTTATGTACATACGCTTAACATGTAAAAGTGTTACCTTTTCATTTAGTTAAATAAAAGCTCTTTTTATTTAAAAATGCAGTAGTTTTGTTCTCCCATTTTCTAAATACAGTACAGTCTTGCTAATCCGGTCTCCGATAATCCGGACTTCCGGCTAATCCGGACGGCCCTAAAAAAAAAAACTAGAAAATGCAGTATTTTACTGGGTACAGTACACACAATTGTTGTTTGCCGAGAGCGAAAATAGTTAAGGGTTCATTTTGTCCTTGGCTATTTTTAGCGTGAAGAGAAAGCTCAGCCGAGGATAGAAAGGGTCGACTAATTATCTTTTGTCCCAAAGTATTTCAAGGAAGTGACTCACTTCACCAGCTCGCCGCACTATACCTGACTGCAGACTGTCTGTCTAACTATCTGTCGAATCAACAGTCCCTTTTTGATTTGTTTCTCGTTAAACGTCTGGAGTGAAATTTTCAGTGCGCTCTATTTATTTACACTGTTGTTTCAATAGCTGAAAATGCTCAAAAATCTTTGAAATTCGACAAACTTACAGTTTAATAGTGTGGGACGCTAATGGTGTGTTCAAAATTTAAAAATAAAAATGGTTTGCACTTTAAAAATCGAATAAAGTCCAAACTTTTTTATACTTTTTAATTCGTGACATCAAAAAGTTGCATTGCGAGAAAATATTTTGTTTTTAGGGCAGGTGCATCATGCAAGCGAGAGAAATGTAGCTGAAAAGCTAAATTTTCTAAAAAGTTTTTTTTGAAAAAATTGGCTATTGTAGTTTCTATCATACAACAGTTAGAACACGAGCTTCGTTTCGCGGGTAATGTGGCAACATGTACGGGCAGCCGGCCTTCGGCTCGCGACTTGCATCCGTCATATTGTGTGAGTATTTGACTCTAAAACTAGCTTCACTCTTGTGTTCGACTTGACTAGTCTATTTAATTCTGTGGTCGCTGATATTTACTGTTTACTGTATAACCAAAACACCAGTTTTAATACTTTTTCTCACTAAAAACACAAACGGTATACATTTCATGCGTTTTTTAGGCTTTTTCCGTCTAATCCGGACTTTCACTAATCCGGACAGGGTCCGGTCCCGTCAAGTCCGGATTAGCGAGACTGTACTGTACATACAGTAATTAATTAGCCTTTTCAGGACTATCTAGATCCTAATTCATGCTCAGACTAGGTTATTTCAATGCGTCTGGCTTTGTATGCCTAGCGCTAGCGAGAGGTTTGTTTTACTCGTAGTAATTTAGTGAAACAAAGTGAAATATATTCATAAAATAAGGTTATTTTAACATTTTCAAGTATACAGTTCAATTCTACGATTTATTCTCTACAATTTGTTATAATCAAATTTGATTTTTGGATAAAGCGTCTAATTCATTTTTCAAAATAGGCTTCGACAAAACCTAGTAAACGCGGTCTGGCAACATGATATTATGCTCTCTATTTTCTACTGTTAGCTAGTACCTCTTTTTCGATAGATGAAATAGTTCATTTAAAGCTAATAGATTGTAGAAAATGCCAGTAAAAGAATTATATTAGTCGCGTTAACGCGATGATAGTACTCAAAAGTTAAAGTTATAAAACGTGTACACGCGACCGTAGTATGTGCGGATAATTTACTCCATTCGCGTAAACGCGAAGCCAGTCCCGAAAAGGTTAAAATAGATTATTTTTTCTGAAAAAATTCAATTATCCGAATTTTTTATTATCCGAATGGGGTCCGGTCCCTAATTGATTCGGATAACTGGAGTTCTACTGTAAAAGTATCCGACAAAAATTTTAACACATATATATTTTAATGTACTTACTCAGTCAGTCTCTTATTTGTAAGTTGTAATACACCTATATCAATATAATATACAAGGGCAAGTCAATAAATAAAGTGAAATTGAAAAAATCTATACATATATATTGTACTTACATAAATAATAGTAGCATTACATTTCAACATAACCCCCTCCTACTTCTATGCACTTAGTCCATCTTTTAACAACATTTAAATTCTATCCTGGAAGAAGTTCTTTGGTCTCGTGTTCAGATAATTTTGCACCGCTTCAATGGCCTCTTCATCAGAACGATAATGGTTCCCTCGCAACTGTTCTTTTAATGGGCCAAAAAGATGAAAATCGCTTGGACCCAGGTCCGGACTGTAGGAGGGTGGTGCAACAGCTGAAAACCGAGATTTTGAAGCACTCCTGTGCTTTTGGCCGTATGGGGTTGAGCGTTATGCTGAAGCGAAATCACGCCTTTTGAAAGTTTACCAAGTCTTTTGGATTTGATTTTTGGTTTCAATAAACGCAGCAGCTCACAGTAGCTGTCACTATTTAGTGTTTAACCTTTAGGTTTGAAGTCAACCAAAACATCGTAACCTATCCTGCAGACATCGGAGTTTTGAATGTTTTTGCTGTGTTAGACGAAAGATGTTTCCATACCAAACTTTGTTACTTACATTCTGGTTCAAAATGATGGACCCATGTCTCATCAACGGTTATTATTTGGTTAAGAAATGAGTCTCCTTCTTCTTCATTATGTTTCAAATGCTTCTGGAAAATTGTCAACGGATTGTTTTTGTGGATACTAGTCAATTGACGTAGAACCAAGCGAGCACAGACTTTTCGAAAGCTTAAAGAATCGTGGACAATTGAATATGTTGGGCCACGATGTTGGGGTCAACTGTATTTCGTCGATTATCATTTGTTTAACCGCTTCAATATTGTCATTAGTCTTTGAAGTGGAAGGCCTACCAGGACGCTGTTCATCACACAGAGAAATCCTACCACTTTTAAAGTGATCAATCCATTCGTAGATCTTGTTTCCACTACTCTCTTCATATTGCTGCTGCAATCGACAAATAATATCTCTGCTGGTTTCACACCTTCTGAATTGAGGGAACGTGTCACTGCTCGCATTTCTTCCTTGGTGCAAAGGAGAACTCATTTCACACAGTCTTTTAAACACAATCACAAGAAGCTAACAATGAAACAATACTTTCAATGAACAGCTGATAGACGTTATGAGTTATAGCAAAACAATCAGTGCTGCCATAGAAGTGATTCGGAGGGAATCAAAATTTCCCTTTACTTTTTCACCTTCCCTCGTATATATATCTGGTCATCCATCATGCAACCTTTTTGCAGTTTATCACTAAGCGTTTCGGGAACAGTTCCCATCTTCTGGTTTTGTAAACAAACTTCACTCATATGTGAGGACATCAAATATAAAGTAGGAACATGTGCACATATAAACAGTTTACGACACAAGATATTGCAGTGCACAATCAAAATAAAATTTTACAAAAGTTCACGTGAACGCGGAACACATTTTAATAAGTAGTTAGCATTGCTCCATGTTGTCTTGTCAGTGCGGCGGCCACTCATCAACTGAAAGAGTGCATCCGCTATCTCCTTCGTTAATAATAATACTAGGTCTATAGGCGGAGATTATGGTGTTATACAGACTATTTGATTTGAAATATAATTGTTCATTGAGGAGTTTGTATGTTAGCTTTGTTGCATGTTAGCTTGATAAATTTTCTTATTCTTCTAATGCTTTATTAGTCGACTTACTTGGACAAATGCAGAGGGATTAAGTTCTCAGATAAAATTGCCGTAACTATGATTACTGTCAATTAAATGTGTCATTTTTATTTGTTCTGTGAAATATCTTTCTCAGTTAGGTGTTCTCTGTTCTTGAATTTCCTGCCAGTTTGCATAGTTTATACTTTTTTGTAAACGGAATATTTTGATTGATTCAACAGAGTTCCCCCACAATGCCATCTTAGCCGAGAACTGACTAAATAAACGGCTTTTATTACTTTTAAACTAGTCACAGAGGAAATCATTTAGAGAGCAAAAGCCAACTCACGATAGTGACTCGGCTAAACCTGAAACATGAATTTTCCAATTTAAATTTCACTAATGCCGAGGGTAAGGGCAAGAAATTTAACATTATTTTTGTGCTATGGATTATTTCATTACATATAATTTAGGATTAGACTGTAGACTAAAATGGATTAATTTTGTTTTTGTCACGTTCGGTTTTAAGTTATTTACACAGAACCAATCTTCCGCCATAGAAATGGCTAATGGTGCTCCATCAGCCAAATCTGTATCATTTCAGCCAACTACTGTTAATGATATTTTTCATTTTTATCGATTTTTGGAGGAAGCAAGCCAGCTATAAGGTCATGTATAGAAACAGTGTGTGCAGAATAATATCCTACATTTATTTTTGTAGAAAAAACCTTGAAAACATTCCATTCTAGTACGAAAAATCTAAAAAAATAGACACTTCCGGTCAAAAACCGTGCTTCCGGTTGTTGGATTTTTTTGGCTAACGAACTCGTCCAAGCAACTTAGGCAACCATCGTGTGTACCGAATATGTACACATATGTATCTTACCTTCTAAAGCGAGAGATAATTGTCTGTCTGCTAAATGGATCTGGAATCTCCGTCTAAGGACTTTTGATTTTTTGATTTTATATGGGGCTTTTGGCCACGAGAAATCGATTGGAAATGGTCACCAGTCTGGGAAAATTCGTTTTCTACG
>JAGFPH010005876.1:54848-78192 GCA_018207615.1 Philaenus spumarius
AGTAGGGAAAATGTAAAACATTATTAATTTTATGTAAGTGGACATTTCCCCCAGTAAAATGTTTTAGGCAATTGTTTCCTTTCATAAGTAAACGCTTCTTGTTTTATTTTTATTCATGCGTATTATTGCGTAGGCTGTTATTTGTACACAAGAAGTCTAGAGTAGGCTCAAGGTCAAACACTTATGGATTCGTTTGTTATCATGTCTTTAGAATTAGGGTGTCTATTGTGAAGAAAAATAACACATTTTATAGATCGGTAACAAAAGTATTTAACCTTTAAAGTAAAATTTTATTTGTTTGAAGTCGGGTAAAACTTGTTGGGACTTACGTTACCCGTGCTTTATGATTTTTATGGGAGTCCGGACGGAATTCCTTTGTTTTACATTTTATTTAGAGATGGGTCGGTTCCATTTTTTTATTTTTTGTTCCCGGTTCTAGAGTCAAATCGGTTCTATTTATTACTCAAGGAATTTAACAAGAATTTAAGAGTAAAGTATAAGATTTAATTTGAATACTGAAATGATTAAATATAATATGTACAGATAATTAAATACAAGTATTCAGCTAAGTTAAATTACAGACAAAAGTCCATCACTTTCAAAGTCTATTATAAAATATTGCCACACTTCAATGTCATTGCTGAAAAGACTAGCCTACTCCGGTTAAGTTTCCACATATCCTCAACTAACTAAACTTAATCAAATTAATATGTTAATTCAGTATAGTGTCGATTATCCGAAAGCGGAAATGTACTGTAAATAAATAAGTACATTACAGTACTGCACGTCGTGCACGTAATTCCGAATTTAAAGGTTAGTACTCGCATAATCAGCCGAGTTGTAGTTTTCAGGGAGTTTGGGCGCTCAACGGAACAGCGGCGGCTGTTGAGTCAGCCGAGCGCTTGGCAGCCCTTCGTAAGTGAGTAGGCCTGCACAATTTAATTACCCAAACAAATCGACGCAATATTTAAATTTAATAAAAAAAAATGAATAAAACACTGCACTAAAACTAAATACTGTAAGTATTTACACGCAGCGTTATTAACTTGATATTACAGTACTTCTAACAAGCTGTTCAGACTTCGGCGGGACTAGACGGACGCCGTCGAATCAAATTTTCGATGATTGAAGTTCCGATTATTTCTGAACTTATCCGAATTGAACGTTCAGAAACAAAACATATGATATTCCGAGTAACGCAATCCTAGTCAGTCGTAAAAAATATCATTCAGAATAATTAAAAACTTGTTTTATTTTAAATTGCAACGCTTTCTGCTATTTCGTTACTGAAACTCTCACGAGTTTTTCATTGGACTAGGTTAATTGTATTTTCTTATGCGGACATTATATTGTTTTCGGGAGTAGGTTTTTTCGCGGACATACGCTGTTGTATATTAAATTGCGTTTGGATGCCGCGTTTTATAAAATTAGAGCTAATAATATTCGGATGTCGTATTCTTTTGCGGACATTCGTCATTTTATTTTTAATAACATTTCACCAATGGTAGTTCATAAAATTGGTACTAATTATATTCGGGCATCGATTTTTTGCGGGCATTTACTGTGGTACTTAAAAATTATTTTTAACGTCGGCGTTTTTTTAAATTAGCGCTAATAATATTCGGACGTCGTATTCTTTGCGGACATTCGTCATTTTATTTATTTATTTTTTCGCAGTTTTTTTTTTATGTATCGGGAATCGAGAATCGATTTTTTGAAGTATCGGTATCGGTATCGAGAATCGAAAAATCTGGTATCGACACATCCCTAGTATATACATAAACAAATACCAACAAATTAAAAATTTGAAACTTACATAAACTTTGAAAACTGAATTTATATGTACTGTATCATTTTTTTAACCCTAAAACCGGCAGCTTTAACGAAAATGGATTTTTTGGCATGTGCAAGCGTTTATTCAAAAATTTGCCAAAAATAGTAAATGAACCCCAATCCAAAAGTGTTCCATAGCTTTTTTGTAGAAAAGGGTTCATAAAATTTATATATGCTAGTAAAAAAATGATAGATGTAAAATTTACAAAGTTATTAGCTCAAGAAACGAAAAATGTTCAGTTATGAAAAATAAAAGTTCAACTTTAAGTCTACATAAAAAGTAGTAAATAGTTTTTGTAATTTTTTCCATAAATGTAAAAAAGTTTCGTAATTTAGTTCTAAATAGAACTGTATAAAAACATTTAACATTTTCAAATTTCTTATTTTGAAAACATGAGTTTTTATGTTCCTATTACAAGTCTGCTATCAAAAGTATGCCAAGTTAGAAACGTAATTTACTAATATTTGCCCAAAAATGAAATATTATTATAACAAAGTGTAGAGAATAAATCAAAGAACTGAACTGTATACTTGTAAATTATCTTTTCATAAAAGTGTTTGACTTAGAATTATTTGAATAACAAAAGTGAGAAAAAATTTAATAATCTCTTGCCCATTCACGGTATACAGGATGCGCGCGCAAACTCCTATGTCTAGCCATGTTATAAAAGTCCGTTAGAGTTCAAATTTAAACCTTACATGAGACCGTATTAGCAGTCACTTTCCCACGGTCCTACACAATAAAATGTTCAAATATAGCACATTTGGTTTACAGGGGAAGTTAGCTTGAAGCATTATGTTTACAAAGATACCAAAATATCTCTAAAAAACTATTGAGGTCACACAGATATCACGTGAAATAAATAACGCTGTTTATTGGTTGGAAAACTGACCAATTGCAAGGGTCTACAAAACCCATTACAACTTCAGAAGTAATTGTCCGATTTTTGATTGGATGAAAGTTTTGGATAGGGGAAATTGTGATGGATCCATCGATACATAGGTTTAACTAAGAAACCCTACTGGGCGGGCTTTAGAGATTGACGAAAGTTGAGTTATTTCGTTATGTTTTGTATGAATTTTCGGGCGCCGATTGGTTTGTAGAAAACTAATAAACTGCAACGATGATTACGTATGTAAATATACGTTTTAGAAAGATATTGTAGATAAAAAAATTAAAGTTTGAAACATTACCTTTCCAATGGTGTTTGTCTTTTTGCGATTGGAAGATTTTTAGTGGGTCAAATATTCAATACAATCACTCGTTACAAATGTGTTGGAGTGACGGTATGTACCGTCTGCCGGTTCGAGGGTTAAAAAATCCGTTATTTTTTCTGTTCTTTAACTTTCAAAGTATTTGCTAAAGCCAAGACTCACAATTTTCATACTTTCATCTTGTCTAATGCCGTTGAATCTTTTTGCTGCTCAACCTATTACTCGGTATGTTACAAATATTACATGTTTTGCTCCCACAAAATTCAGTAAAGGTCTTGACAAAGAAAAAGAAACAAAGGATACTAAGACAAAATACAGTTGCCGCGGAAGCAAGAGGGGAATCAAAATCCTCTTCTCCTGTTCTGCCTGCCACAACAATAACACATTGTACAACTAAGGTTGCGTCTCCCCGCTTTATTTTCCAGGAAATGTCCATCAAACAATCAATGTTTGACACTTCGGCCAGTTATATAATCTGTAACAGAAAAAAGCTCTGTTGTTCCATGGGATAGGCCGGTTAATCCGAGGCCGGTTAAGAGGGGTTCTACTTTATTGATAAAAACAAACAAAGCAAACTGGGTCCCTATCTTAACCCAGACTGTAACTAAACAAATACCATTGTACTAAAATTTTGAAGCAGTCACTGTTGTAATAACTTACCAGCCTAACATTTGTTAAACACATTTTGATGTAAAACATTTTATAAACTTAATAGATCTGCATTTTAATTTTCAAAAATTCAAACAATAAAAAAGTTATTAACCCTAGAACTGGCATCGTTAAAGCTAAAATTGGCCAGCCCGTTTATAGCGTTTTGCAAGCATATTTTTCAAAATTCGCCAAAAATAGTAAATGAACAAAAATCCAAAAGTGTTCAATAGATTTTTTGTAGAAGAAACATCAAAGAATTCGAATATGCCACTAAAAATGTATTTCTTTTGAAATTGTAAAAGTTATTAGCTCAAGAAACGAAAAATGTTCAGTAACGAAAGGAAAAAGTTCAACTTTAGGCCTAAATAACAAGTAGTAAACATTTTTTTTATTTTTTTCGTAAGCGTAAAAAAGTTTTGTAATTTAGTTCTAAATAGAACTGTATAAAAACATTTATCAATTTCAAATTTCTTATTTTGAAAAAAACTGCTTTTATGTTCCAAGTACACGACTGCTAACAAATAGGCTTAGATTGAAACGTAAATTACTAATATATGCTTTGCCCAAAAATTAAATATTATAACAAAGTGTAGAGGATAAATCAAAGAAAAGAACGGTAAAATTGTTTTTCCTTAGTTCACAAAAGTGTTTGAGTTATCTTTATTTGAATAACAAAATGACATGAATCAAATGACATTTGGCCGTCTTACAAGAAGGGTGCTTTGAATACCGTGGGAGCGGCGAATGCCGGGCAGTCTCGCCACACTGTCCTAATTATGTACTTCCACTGCTGTCAAGACAAACAAAAAAACTGGTTATTTCTAGTTAACTTCCCACCGTTAAAAAGATCGAACGATTCTCTACAAAATTTTATCAAGAAATCTGTAAAACCATATGGAATTGTAGGCGTCATCTCTGATGACAAATGGGCTGTTTCATTGGTTGAAAAACTGTCCAATCGCAAGGGTTTACAGACATCTTTTGTATTAATCCTGTAAAATAGTGACATCTGATTGGAAGGCACCATTAGAAAGATAAAATCTTGAAGAATCCAATGGTACAGTAGCTTTATAATCTCGATATCAATACTTCAGTAGGGAGACTTCAACGTTGAAGAAGTGGGAAATAACAGTACAATTGTATGCAGATTTGCCCGCGGAAATAGCTGTAACAAGATATGCGTATTTTAAAACGATGATTACGCATGTAAATATACGTGTTACGAAAAAGTTGTAGATACAAAAATTAAATTTTAATTCATTTCCTTTCCAATGGTGCCAGTTTTATTACGATTGGATGATTCTAAGTGGATTGAATTACCGATTATGCAAATATATGCAAATTCTCGCAAAGGTTCGAGCGGGTTGCATTTGCGCCCGAGAGACTGCAGTCTGCCACTTTGAGGGTTAAACTGGAGTAAGGAGTGAATTGTTTAAAATTAGCTTGACCATTGAATTCAGTTTGCAATAGTTCATTTAAATTTTCATGTGTCAGGACCGATCTGTGTTTGGATTTAATAAATTTTAAAGTCGATTGATTATATCAAAATGCTTAATTAAACTGATGATTCATTTTTCTTACGATATTTATATTTTATACTTTCTGTCAGTTGGAAAATGAAGAATACAAAAAAAAAAAAAAAATGCAAAAATACAATACATGTATTGGCCTTCAGGTCGCTATGCGCAGAATTCGTAGAGAATGGTTGCAGACCGCTTTCTGCATGCTAAGGCCTTAAGACAGGCGGAAACTCGGTGGCGGATTACGAACTCATCATCGCCTAGACACTTATAAGTTCGCGGCCCCGACTACAACTTACATGATGGATATTAAGTTAAGATCGACTAAAATAGCACAAAACTGGGCTGATAATATTTGTGTACACATTTAAGCTATGACATTAATTGGTAAAATGTCCTTTTAACCCTATAACTGGGAATCATAATGGCGTTTTTTTCGTGCTGCAAGCATTTTCTTTTAAATTTGCCAAATATAGTAACTATACCCCAATCCAAAAATGTTCAGTTTATTTTTTGTAGCTAAAGGTCCAAAGAATTGAAATAAAAAAATTGTTTGATTTAAATCTTTAAAAGTTATTAACTCAGGAAACGCAAAGTGTTTAGTAACAGGGGGGGGGGGGGGAGGAGGGAAATCCAACTTTATAACTTTTTGCTACATTACTAATAGTAAAAAAGGTTTGTAATTTTTTTCAAAATAAACAAATGTTTTGTATTTTAGTTTTGAATATATCTGTATAAAAACATATATCAATTTAAAAAATTTGTGTTAGAAAAAAACAGTTTTTATGTACCTACACATCCATTTGCAAAATTCAATTGGCTCCTTGGAGCTTGCGGCCCCTAGAAACCTTATTGGTAATCTGCCACTGCAGAAACTATTGCCCGTTTACAGTTTAGTTCATAGCATGGGCCTTATGGAGGCTTGCCGCACTACTACCTGACCTAACTACATCGGCTCCTATTCACAACAACATTGAATTACAAATATCCTTGTCTGAGTGTTTAATTCAAGATTCAAATTTCTTCGTTTCAGTAACGTACCTCATGTTAAGGTAAACTCCATTACATATTCCTAATAACTAGTTTAAATGAGTTTTATGAGGTTGTGATGTTTTTATGCTGGCTACTAGCGTAAGATCTCCATTTGAATGGCATGGGTTTTCATGCGGGCTACTAGCGTAAGATCTCCGTTTGAATGGCATGGGTTTTCATGCGGGCTACTAGTGTAAGATCTCTGTTTGAATGGCATGGGTTTTCATGCGGGCTACTAGCGTAAGATCTCTGTTTGAATGGCATGGGTTTTCATGCGGGCTACTAGCGTAAGATCTCCATTTGAATGGCATGGGTTTTCATGCGGGCTACTAGCGTAAGATCTCCGTTTGAATTGCATGGGTTTTCATGTGGGCTACTAGCGTAAGATCTCCGTTTACAATGCCTGCCCATGCTATCAACTAAACTATAAATGGACAATACTGCTGGACTTATATGTCAGAAGTTTCAGTTATATGGTTCTAATGCCAAGCTACACTTCTAACCTGAGTGTTCAATTTGTTGTAAAATGTTTGTCCTATTTTAAACTATAGAAGTTAATTCGCATGGTGCAATTCTCCTCAAAGTTTAGATTTTCCATCACCCCAATTACAACAAGTAAGTTTTTCTTTTCCATAGAATGAAGGTAGGTGTAGATGAACTCTTTTTAATCGGTGTATCTCTGAAAATACAATATAACTATATTTGATTTTTCAGTACATCCTGGCGTTGCTATCGGCTGCTGGAGATCCCCTCGCACAGCTTCCAGACTGTCACAAATTGGCTTCCATCAAACGAAAATGCGAGTTGAGACAGGGGATCAGAACTAAACTGACTGAAAAGGATAATGGTAAGCCCTTTTGTGCCTTAAGAAATCTGTAACTTTAAACATTATCAACAAGAAAACTGAATGAGTTATTACCATTAGATTGTTTAGGGTGCATACATATAGTTCTCAGCATATGTTCCCAGACTAGCCCCATATCCACCTGCCAATGGATATCCACCAGATATCCGCCATATTGGTTTTTTACAAAATAATCCATATCCACAGAACAGTTCGACCGATTGAGTTCAAGGCAGAAGTTTATCCTAACAATGATCTATTGTGAGAAAAATAAGCGATTATATCCAATCATGCGTTTCAAAATGGCGGCTGTTTGAAAATTTCAAACCTAAATCACCCAAATACCGTAAATTTTAATAAAAAATGTCAAGATATCTGTTTTGCAGCCCTTTAATTCCCTATCGGATAGCGTAACCAATCGGATAAAGGATAATTGTTAAGTTATGTGTAATAATTTGTTTGTTCAACCCTGCATCCTATACCAACACAGTAAACACAGCAATATTGTATGTACATATGCTGTCATTATCTTTAACTTAACTATTATCCATCATCCGATTGTTTTTACAGTTACACCATCCCATAAGGAATCAAAAAGGCTACAAAAAAGGTGTCTTTACATTTTTTGTTAAAATGTATGGTTTTTGAGTAATTTAGGTTTGAAATTTTCAAACAGCCGCCATGATTGAATATAATTTTTGAAACGCATGATTGGATATAATTACTTATTATTCTTAAATGGTGGATATCTGGAAAACGAAGCTTTTCATATGAACAGTTTTGCTTTGTTTTAGGTCCCCTATCACCTACCTACATTGTCTACATTGGTTGTTGTAGACAATTACCAAGAAATTATGTTTTTAGTTTTTTGTCGATAACTCGGTTATCCTTTGACCTACTGAAACTACAAAAAAAGCATTGTATCTGTCGTTAAAAAATACAAATATTTTGTCTCTTGTACATTTTTGGTTAAGTTAACGGTTTTCAAGATATTCCACGTTAAACATTTGTAACGGCCGCAATTTTGAAAATTATAAAAATACATTATTTGTGTTTGGTACACTTGTTAATCGTAACATATTAAAATGCTTATTCCAAATTTGAACTCGATATCTTATCTATTTCCAGAGTTACAGTGAGTTTTTGTAAAAAAACAAAATGGCGGATTACGGCTAAACTAAGCCGAAATCGAAAAAATGTTATACTACATTTTCGACTTATTTTTGCTTGTAGAATCTGAATCTGCATAGCCCGCTACGCTTTACTGAATCACCCTGTATATATGTAATTTTGGATAGAAAATTTATAGATATATCCCTACAAAGTTATGTGTTATTTTACAATTTGAAGTTTTAATGCCTTAAACAATTTTATTTTCCGGGAAACTGAAAAATGTTGTTATTTAACCCAACACACTCATGTTGAAGGATACAATAATTAAAATGCCTAACAGTTGAGTGAATTTCTTAACTTACAAATTACACATACAAAAGTATTCTATGGATTATGGTTTTATAATTTATAAGATTGAAAAACAATCAAATATTTTTCAAGGGGTAAAGTCTGCCGTTCACCGAATATTACAATACTATATAGCGCTATAAAGCTATAAACTATGTAACAAAGGCTATGCAGCATTCTGATTGTAGTCTATAGCACGCTACAAGCTATAAAGTTTAGCGATATAGCTCAAGTACCGAGCTTGGATATATTTATCGTATTTAGCATAACTGACGCATGCGTACTTAAGGGTTCTACTTTCTGCCATCCAACTTATTAGCTTGGTTTTCAAGACGTGGCTTTATTCGCATTTCTATTATATCAGTTGTCATCTAGAAGATTTAAGGGTCGGCTCTAGCTGTCGGCCATGTTGGCTGACACTCCATAACACCAATGTTAAATTAAAATCAAAAATTTTCCTTTTTTTTTATCGGATAGATATGAACAATATGTTATTTTAAAGCTATGGCCAATATGCATGCAAATGGCTTCTTTAAAACTAAGAAAAACATTTTGTTTAATATTTATTAACAATTTAAAATATTGATTTTTTATAGTTTTTAATGTTGTCACTATTAAGGGGATGCGGAATACTACTCCCCGGAAAACTACCCACCCAGGTGAAACGTGACGTCACGAAATCTGCCAACTAACCAATATGGGAGCCGTGTCCGCGACTGGAATACTACCCCCCCTAGCAAAAGCGGGTCGCCGGAATACTACCCCCCGGAAAACTACCCCCCCAAGCAGGTTCCTACAATTATACTGTTATTGGCAACATACTGTGACTAAACAGTTTAGGTTAGTCCTCTAGTTTTTTTTTTATTCTAATTATATCGAAACTTGAGTGTGCGTGACTGGAAAACTGCCCCCCCGATCTCTGACGTCAAAATGACGTAGGAACCTGCTTGGGGGGGAGGGTAGTTTTCCGGGGGGTAGTATTCCGGCGACCCACTATTAATTATAGCGAAAAACTACCAAGCCATTCGCATGAAGAATTTCGTCCCCAAGAGTTTGGTATTTTTTGAAAAACGCTATTTGAACAATTGCGGGTTTTAAATGGATTTAGGCTGAGCAATGTCCGTGTAACCTGCCGCCGCTGTAGGGTGATTTTAAATATTTTTTTACGTTGTAACTATTAATTATAGCGAAAAATTACCAAGCCAATCGGATGAAGAATTTTGTCCCCAAGAGTTTGGTATTTAAAAAAAAACGCTATTTGAATAATTGCGGGTTTTAAATGGATTTAGGATGAGCAATGTCCGCGTAACCTACCGCCGCTATAGGGAGTCGCAGGTTGCTTTCTGTTTTACTAGAGCCGACCCTTAAGAGAAAAGGTAAAGAGTCGTCCTTGTTTGTGGTTAACGAGTAGCTTTTACTAAAAAAACTTAAATTTAAAGAACACGAGTTCGGAAGTGTTAGCGAATAACGTAAAAGTGATTTTGTTTCATACGTTATTGTTAATGAAATACAATGTTTTATTTTTTATTTATTGAAAACATATGGAATTAATCAACTTTCATAACATTTTGTTGGAAACTAAACTATATATTATAGCTTTTGGTTTGCATTGCTGGTGCGATATCATGAACAAATATAGCACTATAGTATAGCGGTGTATTGCATTATATAGTATAGCATTCGGTGTTCAGCGGCGTTAAGGGTAGAACAATTTTACATAGGTGTGTGTACTATATATAAAAAGAAAGCAGTCGTGGGACTGTCGACAGAAGTGAAAACCGACGTGAATATAAATCGTCGGTTATATTGGTTTAATCCAAAAAATTTTATAATTATTTTTATATGGTCCCATGTAATATTGAAATATAAAAAACATAAATATGATTGTGTATAGTCAAATAACAATTAAAAAAACACAATTTTAGGTTCAACCTATACTGAACCAACAAAGGTTCGAGAAAGGCTTATTAGCGAATTTCCATAGGAAAAATGAGCTATTGCAGTGGCCCTTATGGTAAGACCCAAGGTCGGGAGTAGCAAATGAGCACCAATCATGGTCCCTAGAACACGTTTTGGGGTGTCATTAAAATTCATATATATATATGTACTAGCTGACACGTACGGCGTTGCCCGTGGTGGTTAGTATTTTCAGTCTTTTTAACGTAATTGTAATCTTTTGAAGTGTTCAGTTAGTGAGTGGTATTTGGCTTTTATATATATAGATCTTAAATAATGAAAGCACTATTGTCATAATAATAAAAGATCTGAAATTATGATTTTAGTAACTTTGATCCCCCCAAACCCCTCCTAAAATTTCGAAATTTTTCATACCCTTTCTTAGAGAGCGCCTAAGGCCCTAGAGGAAGCTACATACCAAATTTCATTCCAATCCGTTTGGGCGTAATTTGAGGATGATCAAAAACGCATTGAAAACGCAAGGAAAAATGCAAAAACGCCTATTTCTGGCGTAATTTTGGGAGAATCTCAAACATTTTTTAACAGACTACTTTTAGGCCTTAAACGAACCTAAGTACCAAATTTCAACATTTTCTACCAAATAATTCTTGAAAAAGCTGAGAAAACGCAAAAAATCAAAAGAAAAACGCGAATATTGGGCGTATCTTTGGGATGTTTTCAAAATCCGTTCTTAGTGCGCGTCTAAAGGTCCAACTGAACATGCATGCCAAATTTGAACTCATTTGGTTCAGTAGATTTTTAGTTCTGCTGATGAATGAATCAGTGCCATTTCGCTTTTATATAGATAGATAATATATATGTATATATGTGTTCGCACTCTAGCGGCCGCATTTTAAGTCCGATTTGGTTCAAAATTGGTACACATGTTATTTGTCTACGTTCCTCGGACGAATTCGTTAGCCAAAAAAATCCAACAACCGGAAGTGCGGTTTTTGACCGGAAGTAACTATTTTTTGACATTTTTACTACGAGAATGAAATTGTTTTAGAGTTTTTTCTAAAAATATAAATGTATTATGTTATTCTGCACATTTTGTTTTTTTTACGCGACCTTATAGCTCGCTTGGTTCCCCCGAAATCGATCAAAACGTAAAATACCATAAAAGTACCCGGTTCGAAGCCAAGTGGTGCAAACTCGCGAGGCCACTAGGCGCAAACAAATTCTACTAATATATTGCGTACACACAGACAGCTGTTCAACGCCTTCGTGAGTAGACCTATTTCCCAAATTGTTGGTTGAAACCCTAAAACATTGGCATATAAACTTAATTTTGGAAATTTGCTCAACTCACGTCAGCGGTCGTGCTGTGTGGCCGAATTATTATAATATCTGTTGTTGAATATTAATGTTAAACCGCTAATTTGTATAAAAGTTTAAAAACATAACTTTAGGTTAGGCCTATACTGAAGCAATACACGTTTCTTTAATGCATTCACATTCACTATCATATCAACCAAGTTAGGAAATTTTGACATTTAGAACGGAAATTTAGTACGTGTGTAAACCAATGAAAAAGAAGAAATCAACCCGACTCGCGTATCGCAAATTTGTATATTTTACCCCATCCAAAAAGTGCTCGGTGCTCCTAAAGAAGTTTTCATTAAAATTGTTGGTGTTTTTCGACTCGCAACTACAGTATATATTTGATGAAAACTAATATTATAAAGTAGGTCTATAAAATCACAGCATGATAAATTTTCTTTAAAATGGATTACTTTTAAGTCCTTATTTTAACACCGTTCACTGTTTTAGTTTTGTTTCTTATAACTGTTGGAGCCTAAAAAACCTTCCCTCAATTTATTGTGACTGGCATTCCTAAAAGTAGGTACCAGAATCTCATTTATCATGAGAACGCTTATGTTTTTAAAAGTAAAAAAATTAATTCGAGTAATTAATTGCTGTTTGTAGTCATGTAGGTTATGCAAATAGAAATCATACACGATCGCAAGAAATCTAACATTATTTCAATCTTTAATTTATGTCAAAGCACAACTATTGGAAATGAGCCGGCACATGTGGACCTCTTCTCCGATCTCGACAGCAATTAAAGTTCCCAAGATACATTTATCAAAGAAAGAAGAACGTGCCCTCACTTGGGACAAACGCAATTGGTTAAGGAAGAAGGTATGTATTTCTATGGTTGAAAACTATAAGGATTAGGTGGTTAAGTAAAGAAAACGGCTGTAATCAGTGGTTCGGTGAATTTTTATCGTCAGGGCTGCATTAACCCGCCATTGGTCAACCTGTTAGATTTACTCTAACGAAAAAATATGTTATACAGAAAACGTTTTTGCTTCCTTTTACATGACATTCCTCTACTTTTATCAATGCCTGAACGACTATCTGAGGGAGGTAATTTTGGCTCTCTCTACATTTTTTTTTTTTAGTAAAAATATTTAATTTATTTTTAAATTTGAATTAATTTATTCTAAAACTTAATGAAATGTCTAAAAACATATATTATGAAAAGTTAAAAACAATATGGTAATAATTATCTAAGGGAGGAAAAAAACACATAAGAAGTGTTAGATTCCTCCTATACGGTCAACCGTTCGCGGGAGCATTCAAAGATAATGTTTAAAAATTACTAGAAAAATATTTCAACATAAAAGTCCTCCTATATATTTAGAGATTTTTTAAAATATTGAGATGAGGCTCTATCATATAACATTGTTTCATTATGAAAACCCTAAATTAATTAACGGCAATTGTAATACTAATAACTAATTGAATTAGAAATACTCAAAACTACAGTAAATAAAAGTGTTACTGAGTACAAGTATTGTAAAAAAAAACTTTTCGTTAACGGTTTTTTCTTTTTTTAATGGAGCCCCTTTTTCCCCTAACTCCAGGGCCCCCAGTGGTCACTATCCAGGCCTGTTTATCGTTGAAGTTAAATATTTGATAACCCTTAATTACTAAAGCAGAGTAAGCTGAATATTATTATGATACATCCACAACAAATGACTTTACGCTTATTGGTTCATGAATACACACTATCGGTTTTGCTCACCTCTTTTGCTGCAATATCAGCGCCCGTGTGTGTCTCCCAAAACCCATAAATTGTCCCAACCACCGGTCAATCGACGGGCAGAGCCTCCGGCAGCCTCTGAGGATGTCTTTTGAATAACTGACCCGCTCTCTTAGGTCAGGGGGTTACTTGCCAGGTTACTGAACTAGATAACTAACTAGGTTTAGATAGTGTCAGCTGTTGCAACACTTTTTTATATATTTCACAATAACAGGTTACCTTCTTTGCATTGTCTTGGGACTTAGAAAAATTATACTAAGTAGTCTAATATAGAATTATTTCTTTTTATAACTACAATAAACAACACAGATGGATAGATATACTTTATTAGTACAATGCATTCACATAATAATTCCTTACATTTTTTTACCAAGAAACTATCAGAACTTGTCAAACAAAGATAGAACATGATAACATAGAAAGTTTAAAATTATTAACATTTCTAGTGTTATAACTGCTAAAATTTAGCTTTTTCTGGTAATTCATCTTTAATATTATGAACCCAGGTCAAGATTTCATATAAATACAGACCAGTGAGCGTGTGAATCTTTAGCCTTCGGGAAAGGACTTAATGGCCTGGAATGTGTCATTATTCTAGTTATTCTCTTTTATAATATACTCCTGAGGCAATGCCCCAAAGAATTAATCCATATCTTAAGATTGATTCTACAACTATGATGTACTATTTTACAAGCTTCACTCGAACACTATCCCTATCATAACACTATCGCAAAAATGCATAAGAAATTTACCTAAACTTCTGCTTGACAAAGTCTAGATGAGCCTTCCAATTAAGCTTATGGATGACAAGCTGAAATCCCCATGACGTTTTACTAAATTAAAATTTCAAATGATCGATTGTGATAATTGTTGGCAGAAAATTTTATAATCTGTATTTGATCAACGTTTAGTTTTAGACCGTTTTTATTAAACCATGATTCCATTTCATCCAAAGTATTTTTGAGAGATATTGTTAAAGCATTAATTGTTTTATTTTTTATAATTGCTGCAGTGTGGTCAGCAAACAAAATAAGATCCTTATTTATAGATTTCGGAAGGTCATTGATATAAAATAGAAACAATAAGGGCGTCAGTTCCAGCCCGATTTATATTTATAAATTATTTTTCAAGGTAAGACTCAATAAGAGAGTCAGTTTCCACCTGTTCCAATATCCATCAGCTTTGACAGCAACACAGTATGATTCATGCAGTGTCCTGGACAAGTCGCAGAACACACCCACAGTGGCCCACGACTCACAAACGGACTCGGCCACCTCACTCACAAACAGAGTCAACACAGTATTATTTTAACGTAGTAACAACTTCAATTTAGAGTGAGTTTCTGAGGATATAATGAATTTTCGAAATGCACAAATAATATGCAAATAAGTTATACTTAAAATTGATAAAGTAACATAGACGGATAAAATTATTATTTTATTCAATAGTGGCTTGGATACAAAACAATAAGTTTTATTAATAACAAGTAAAAACAGGATTTTCTCAGTGTTGTTAACAAATTGTCACAGAAATGCGATCTTATAACATCAACAGTAAAATTTGACAACTTGAGTTTATAGTGATTTATATTTGAATTAAAACTTGTTTTTTGAATATGAATAACATTATAATTATCTATATATATTAAAAGATTTTTGTCTAAAAGCTATTTCCAACCGCCCAGCCTGTAATAATGGACCGATTTTTATGGTTTTTTTAATGGGTATCTTTTTACCTCTAGATATGTCATTAAGCATTGACTTTTTTTTTTTGAGCATTTGGGGCCATAAAAATTCCAATTATATGAAAATTTTTTCTTTTTTTAAATTTATTTTAAAAACTAAAAATGGTACGAAGTTGGTTGATATCTCAATTAAAAGAACTAAAAAGTTAGAACATTTACGTCGCATACATTACCCTCTTATAGTTTTACAGTTATATAAATTCAAAATTTTGAAAATTTTATGACAATGTTCAAACCAAAATATTTCAAGAATTATCATTGCTAAGTCGATGTATTAAGCGAGGAAAATATTTGAAATAAAATTTTCTATTGATTGGTGCAATTAGTTTGCATTTGCGGGTCACCAAGAAATTCAACTTGCGTTGTGTATTGCACCACCGTCGCCGCTACTGGTCATGCTCAGATTGTTTGTTGGGGGCGTGACTTCAGTTACATTGTGAGTTGGCAGGCTTGAACTGGAACTGTGTAATAGCCGTTATTCTAGATTTGTCTTTCATGCGTACCGAATGCATTTACTTTGTAATTATTGAATTATCGATGTTTTAATAAATGATGCTTCGTTTTAACTAGTTCGAAATAATTCTTATCATGAGTGACGGTATTGTCTATGTCGTGCGGTATTGTTCTGCATATACGGAACGCAAAATTTTTACAAAGATGTGCAAGCTGCGGCAATAAAGAATGTTATTCAGAAGTGGGCTTTTAATGAGAATTTTTTAGAAGCAGTGAATAGAACGGAGTACAAAAAGTTGATGTAACAAGATGGAGAGTACGGGGGAGAGGTGGAGTTCCATTTGATTGTACATTTAAACCCTGATTGTAAATTTTAATTCTTGTGAAGGTCGATAATTTGAAATAATATGATTTGAACATGTAACATTATTTACCATCTTAGCTTTGAGGTTATTATTAATCCTACACCTTTATTATAAAGAAAAGATAACATGATTATGTGTATAGAAGGTTCCAATGGGATGGCTTGCGGAGCACATAGGGGTTTCCCCTAGTTAGCGAATTCCCATAGGAAAAATGAGCTATTGCAGTGGCCCTTATGGTGAGACCCAAGGTCGGGAGTAGCAAATGAGCACCGATCATGGTCCCCAGAACACGTTTTGGGGTGTCATTAAAATTCATATATATATATGTATATATATATGTATATATATATGTATATATATACGTATATATATATGTATATATGTGTTCGCACTCTAGCGGTCGCATTTTAAGTCCGATTTGGTCCAAATTTGGTACACGTGTTGGTTGTGTAAGTGGCTCAGACGAGTTCGTTAGCCAAAAAAATCCAACAACCGGAAGTAAGTTTTTTGACCGGAAGTAACTATTTTTTGAGATTTTTACTACGAGAATGAATATTTTTTAGAGTTTTTTCTAAAAATATAAATGTAAGATGTTATTCTGCACATTTTGTTTTTTTACGCGACCTTATAGCTCGCTTGGTTCCCCCAAAATCGATCAAAACGTGAAATACCATAGAAGTACCCGGTTCAAAGCCATGTGGTGGATTCTACCGTGGGGCTGGCGTGCGAAGCACGCAATGCTTTGCGTGTTGAAAATACCCCTAATACGAGGTTTGGCGTGCGAAGCACGCAATGCATTGTGTATTGAAGACAACCCCAATATGTGGAACGGCGTGCGAAGCACGTAATGCTTTGTGTATTGAAGACAATCCCAATATGTGAAATGGCGTGCGAAGCACGCAATGCTTTGTGTATTGAAGACAATCCCAATATGTGGAATGGCGTGCGAAGCACGCAATGCTTTGTGTATTGAAGACAATCCCAATATGTGGAATGGCGTGCGAAGCTCGCAATGCATTGTGTATTGAAGACAATCCCAATATGTGGAATGGCGTGCGAAGCACGCAATGCTTTGTGTATTGAAGACAATCCCAATATGTGGAATGGCGTGCGAACCATTTTGCAGCTATTCAGCACCGTCGTGAATAGACCTATTTCCCAAATTGTTGGTCGAAACCCTAAAATATCGGTCTATAAACTTAATTTTGGAAATTTGCTCAACTCACGTCAGCGGTTCAGCTGCGTGGTCGAATTATTTATATTTGAATTAAAACTTGTTTTTTTTAATATGAAAAATATTATAATTATTACTTATTAAAAGTGTTTCTGCACTCGAGCAATGGTTCGGTTTACAAAAGTAATTGTTTGTTTTAGCAAAATACAGTTATGCATTGCAGTACATTACAGTCAGGGTCGGATCTAGTAATTTGCCGCTTATAGGCTTGATCCCATTTGCCGCCCCTGTTAAGTTGTGTATTTAGATTCGTTTTACAGTATAATACAGTTACAGAATTAATTGGTGTTATCTTATTTTATAAGTATATTATTGCTAAATTGGTTTAAGGGTTTTTACAAATTAAATTTTTATAACGTAATACTTAGATTACATTAGTTTTATTTTAAAGTAAACATGATTTGTTCTATTCTTTGAGGTTAGAGACACTCTTTAAATGTTCTTGGACTCTAAGCTTTGTCGAATATTTTACATAAATAAAGTATTTTATTCAATTAACTTCTTCTGGATAAGGATAGTAAAATTATAAAGTTACGTAAAAATTTAGTTCATTATTGGTTTATTGTTGGTATTAAAAAACTTTAGCTACCAATTACAACAAAATTTGATATACAAACAAATTAAACAACCCACATAGGAATTACATTTTGCACCTTCATTCGTGTTCAAATTTACGTCACTTTCTTGCTGGATTTTTTGAGAGCAAACTCATTTATGTCCTCGCACGAAAGCTGTGAATTCATATTAGTTCATAGAAAGTAGGACGAGTAAAACAAATTTGCAAGTAACATATTTTCTTGTGCTGTACATTTAAGGTACAGTAGAACCTCTTTAATCCGAACTCCTTTAATCCGAACGTCCACTAATCCGAACGCCATAGGAGTTTAAAATAATAATTAGAATTTTTTCTACTGCAGGCCTAATATTTTCCATACTAATTTTATCATAAATATACTGTGTGCCTACTATTTGAATTAAATAAAGAATGTTTTAAATTGCACAGTATTTCTCATTTTTCTGTTACACTTATGATCCATTCTAGCCACGTTTTAACTGTTAAGTTATGTGAAAAGTACAATATGTTCTGTAATCCGAACCATTCGATAGTCCGAACCCTCCCGGTTTTAATTAGTTCGGATTAAAGAGGTTCTACTGTACATATAAATATTTTTTATGTTAAAGAAAGTCAAAAGTACAAAGAGTGTCAGCCACGAGAGTGTTCATGCCTTCATCACAGAGAAACTTGACTTCATATAAGTTTGGGCTAGATAGGATCCGAGGTTATTGGCAGAAAATCAAAAAGAGGACAAATTGCAAATCTTGAACACCCTTCCTACTAGAGTCATTCAAATATAAACGAGAGAGGGCGGTCCCCGGCCTCGTAACGGGTAGGAAGTGCTTGCATCCACAGTGCAATGCAAAATAATTAAATTTTTGTTGTGGGATTGTGTCTGACCTGCGGATATTTTGCGGAGATTGCGTTCATAGCTTGGTGAAAACACCCTTATACAGGCATGTGCGTTTCATTAATGCTGCCTCTACTACTGCACTCTCTTAGATCAAGCGAAGGCTGCTTGTCGGAACAAGAGATGGCAACAGTCCATCAGGGACATCATTATGCATGACAACAGCTTCTAAAGCGCCAAAAGCTTGATGAAATGTTCTGGGAAACACTTGAACACCACCAGATTTATCGCCGTGTGACTTTCGTTTGTTTGGACTATTGAAAGAGGCTTTAGTAGGGCAACGTTTCACTTGAGGTTAAGAAATTTTGGTTCAATCACCTCCCATTTCTTTTCACAGTGAAGGGATACAAAATCTTCTGATTCATTGGAGAAAATGTGTCAATAAGTGATATATTTTTGGTTAACTTGTGTTAGTAAATTTAAAAAAAACTAATTCTCATTTTTGAAAGACTCTTGTACAGAACTCCCCGGTGATTATATTTGTGCTCTTAAAAGGAGCGGTGACAGCGGAATGTCTGAGAAAGTCAAGAAGTCTAGGATCATTTGCACAATTATCTAGTTTCTTTGAAGAAGGGATCTACAAGCTTTCAAAACGCTGGAGAAATTGTGTAGAGCGAGCTGCAGACTATGTTGAAAAAGTTAAAGGTTTTGTTTTTATTTTTTCATGATCAATAAATCAACTTATATAAAAGTGAGTGTAAGTGAGTAACAATATAACAGCTGATTTAACTCATCATCTGTAATACTTAAACAAAACCTAGCATAGATTATACTTTGGGGTTATGTTTACAACTTCAATCAATAATTTTAACGTCTTGTGAAGTTGATTTAAAAAAATATAAGTTATAGAACTAATTTAGGCTGTAATACATTATAAGATTAGCTTTGAGATTATAAAATGTATATAAATACAACCCTTTTCATTAATAATATATTCATTAAATTTATACAAATTTAAAAAAGATACACCCATTCGTTTAGTTTTGGAAACCTTCATATAACATATAAACACATTTGATTAGTAAGTTCTTAATTTTAATATCAATAACTTCTAAATCATTTGATATATGAAATAATTCGACCACGCTGCTGAACCGCTGACGTGAATTGAGCAAATTTCCAAAATTAAGTTTACAGGCCTATGTTTTGGGGTTTCAACCAACAATTTGGGAAATAGGTCTATTCACGACGGTGCTGAATAGTTGCAAAAGGGTTAGCACACCATTCCGCATATTGTTCATATCTTCAATATACAAAGCATTGCGTGCTTCGCACGCCAACCCCACGGTAGAATCCACCACATGGCTTTGAACTGGGTACTTCTATGGTATTTTACGTTTTGATCGATTTTGGGGGAACCAAGCGAGCTGTAAGGTCGCGTAAAAAAACAAAATGTGCAGAGTAACATCCTATACATTTATATTTGTAGAAAAAACTCAAAAACAAATTCATTCTCGTAGGAAAAATCTCAAAAAATAGTTACTTCCGGTCAAAAAACGTGCTTCCGATTGTTGGATTTTTTTGGCTAACGAACTCGTCCGAGCGACTCAAAAAACCAACATGTGGTACCAAATTTGGACCTAATCGGACGTAAAATGCATCCGTTAGAGTGCGCACACTTACATACATAAATATATACATATACATATATATGATTTTTAATGACACCCCAAAACGTGTTCTGGGGATCATGATCGGTGCCCATTTGGTACTCCCGACCTTGGGTCTTACCACAAAAGGGCCACTGCAATGGCTCATTTTTCCTATGGAAATTATCTAATAAAAAGCAATTAAAAGAAAATATTATTTGTATCTTTATTTTGATACATAATAATGTATAAAAATACAAATAGGCCTACAGTTAAAAAAAATCCTATCTAAATAATCCTTATAATTATACACATTAATTTACTGACTTTAAAATCCCCTCAGTTAGCTAGGCCTACATAAAGTTTGTAGTTTTTTAATAGTATTTTTTTAAATTATGTATTTCTGATGTGTATCTAATTAATCTGCCTGTGATTCTTCATGGGGCTTACTATAGTAGGCCTATATGTAGCCTATCACAAATCTTATTTACTATCGTATGTTCAGTAATTAAAAAGGTGTACGTTTATTTTCACCCACTTTTTATTTATTTACATGCAAGGTTTTCTCTGTTTGGTTTTTGCAGATAGATAAAGAATTTACCCGTTATTTGTCAGAACTGAAGCAACAAAAGATAAGCAGCGCCAGAGCTTTCTTCCCCACAATGTTGACTCAGTATTACAGCAAATCTAAAGTAAACCATGACTTTAGGAAGTGTTTCTATACCTATCTCCCTTCTAGAGAAGCCGACATCTTTGTGTACAGACCTTGGAAGTTGGACGAGAATAAACATCTCGGTGACGACTGATTCCGTTAAATATAATATTATTGATTCAAATTGGTTTTTGTGAGATACATTTATATTTGAAATAAAGTAAAGATCAGTTTAACAGTAAGAGCCTGGTTTTAATGAATTGTAGAGAATTTTGTATCAAACAAATGGAAACTGCAAAACAATGTCCATTAGACAGGCTAAACAAACATAGCAACAAAGTGTAGGAAATAATTATTTGCATGACAAATTAACCAAGTTGTACACCGTTTTACTGTTCTTGGTTTGATAATTTTGAGTTACACCTTTAGACAGGAAATGAAACGGACTATAAAAATTTACTCTGTAAGGTTAGGTTAGTAAAAATATAGGCCTACTGTTTTCAGTTATTTTCATTAAAAACGACTTGCCCTGAAAAAAATACTTAATATTAACCACATTAGGTAAAGGTATGTATTATAAAAATGTGTAAAGAAATTCGTCGGAGCTTCTTGGAGAAAATTAGGATTGAGTATGCATCATATGCGTGCGGAATAAAAAGCATATTTTAAAGACTTGCTCTGAACAAAATAATTGCTCAATGTTAACCAAATTTAGTAAACACACATTAATGCTAACTGTATGTGTTATTATATAACTTTTGTAGAGTGCTTCTTGGAGATAATAAGCCGTGAATAAACATTCTAAATCACGCGAAATAAGAACACTCATTTAAAGACTTGTCACAGCTTAGTAGGCTATTAATAAACTATATAGGCCTAATAGTTCATTAAGTGTTCCCGTATGCCAAAGGTAAAATTGTCCAATTTGTCTGACAGCCCAGCAATTCGTCTGAACAGTCCGTGCTATATTACAAAAAAAGGTTTACCTACCTCAGAAAGGAAAACAATTCATTCAAGAATAAAAATAGAGCAGGCTACGTTTTAAAACCCTTTTTTTATCATAGCAGTAGGTCCCAGAATGGACACTATCAATATAATAACAATTATTTTATTCGAGATAGGCCTACAGTTATTTTTCCTGAAGTCCTCAAACCTTGCTAGTATGGAAATATAAATGGACAACATTTTGTGGAGAGAATTACGAAAAATGCCTTTAGTGACTTACAATGTATAAAGTGAACCAATATTTCATATTCATTGGTTTATGCTTAGGCTATTGGACTGGAAAAAATTTGATAAATCGGTCAATAAAAACTTTGCCTTGTATAAAATATTTGAGGTATATTAAGTATATAGATTATATGCCTAAAAAATTCAAAATTTTCTAAAAAAACAGGCCTATAATATATAGGCCAAAAAAGTAGTTTATTTGATAAACAAAGTACCGGTAATGTTTACTTACAACATATATTTAACAAATGGGTTTTGGAAATTCTAGACAGACAGACAGAACATTCATGTGACCAGTCATAATTAATTTATAATATAATTTGAAAAATACAATGACAATTTTAGCCTAGTAGTTTGTATCACCATTCCAAATATATAGACAAAATTGCAAATTAGGCTTAGCCTATAAAAACAAAACAGATGAAAATTTAAACATGTATTTCCTGTATTTGGTAGCCCATAAACCCATCTTAAGTATTTATGTTATGTCTAAAACAAATTCACTCTAACAAAGTACGTGCGACAGTTGTTTTTGAAATTATAACCTTAAAACCTAAACATATTATTTATTTGATTTTAAAATTAAAAAACAATTTTCTATCATTAGTCACAATAGTGTTCAAATAAAAGTTCCCAGGTAGCAGCACATTACAAGACTAATACAAATCTTTTCTACAATTGAGTTATAAAAATTTAGTTCAACAGCGCTTTCTAGTAGTTTAAATATCAATTATTTTCAAAATGGTTCATTCAGTCAGCAGCCAACATGATCAAAACTTTTGTAAAAATATTTAAATTTCCAGATAGCAGCACATCACGGAAGAGACCCAAAACTACCATTCAGAAATACAGTTCAACAACGCTTTCTAGTGGTCGAAGTAGCAACTATTTGCATTATAGTTCACTTTAAAGCCACCATTTCGCAGCTAACATGATCAAAAATTTTGTAAAAATAGTTCAGTAAAAATTTCCAGATAGCAGCACATTACGGGACGGACCCAAAACTCGTAATTACCATTATGTTCAAAATATAGTTCAACAGCGCTT
>JAGFPH010005876.1:78202-88707 GCA_018207615.1 Philaenus spumarius
TCCACAGCCAACATGAACAAAAACAGTCAACAACTTTTCCTCAGCGAGGCGTGACACTTTTTTAGAAAATTTGTTCCATCTCACTGTTAAAAATTACATCCCATTTATGTTTACCTATAATTTCATCTCCGCTACAACTGCTTCCTGTATCCGTAAGGTGCTGCCTCCTACCTCCTAGTATGTTAAATTTGAAAATGTTTAAACTAATTTTGCTTTGTCCAGTAAGTGCTGCTGTCTATATCAAAATTATAAACTATTAATAATTTTAACCGTTTTTGCCCCGTAAGGTGCTGCTCCCTAGTATATTAAATTTGAATCTACTCATACTAATTTTTTTTCAGACCGGTAAGTGCTGCTACCTAATTTAAAATTACAAACTATAATTAATAATTGATCATTAATAATGGTTTTATGTAAATTATTGTTGTATTTTAACCAATTAATGTTAATTTTTTGTAAATTGTAATTCAGTAACGTGCTGCTACCTATAAAAAATTTTCAAAACTATTTACTAGTATAATCTGTTGGAGATATTTAGGAGGATTATTATTTTTAACTGCAATCATTGTATTTTTGTAAACTTTTAAAAATAAAGGTTTATATGTCAAGGAGACTAAATAGAACAGACTAATTTCTATTTATTTGTAGAAAGACAACATAACTAGCACTAAAAACACTTTTTATTTTCAAACATTTCTGGTCAAGCGAGACAATTTTTAGGGTAAAATTTGACAGATAATTTTAATGTTTTGTTAGGAGGAAACAATTTTTATAAACATATAATAATATTTATACTAAATATTTTGTACGCATTATTGTGTAATATTATAAAGTCCATAACATACTAGTAGGCCTACATGAAATGTTGTCTCACAAAAGTGTAACAGTATCAAATGCTTGGTCACGTTTTATTCCACTTTTAGAGGTGTAGGCCTACTTCCAAATGTATTGGTGTTGTTTGCTTTTTACATTTTTTTTTTAAAGGTGAAAAACCTGGGTGGTTATCATCGCCTTTGCTTTTTACATACCCCAAACCAAACTACCAGTATTTTAGGTCAACTATAGGAAGAAAATCAGAATTAAAATATTGTTTACAATTTGCTACTTTTAATAAAATTGCTAATGATTGTTCAACACATTATATAAGATACTTGGGTGGCTAAAATGCCTTAAAAAAATGTAGAATGTATTCCATAAATGAGAATATTTATAGTTTCATCTGTCTCAGTCTGATAGCTCCCGTAATTTTGTTAAATAGGCCTACTTATTTTGCAGAATATTTATTTTAGTAAAATATATACTGGTACAACGTTTGTTAATAAAATAGACAAACTTTTATTTTATAAATTCTATTACTGTAATTCATTTGCAGCTTATTGGTCTTACTTCTTCAAAGCAGACTAATCCCCTCATCTAAAAAATATGCCTGTGGTATTTTCACTTCACTTTAATTTGGAAATCATTTATTAGAATACCCTTCAATGCCAGAGACATATTCTTCTTAGTGTTGGGGGGTGGGGTCAACTTATTTTTGGCTCTAAACACTCAAATTGTGAAGTATGAATGAGTTTTCTCGTCACAACCATGGTCTCTTTCAGTAAATTATTTTACTCGTTCTTTTTAAAATGCCATTGTTTTAAAACAGAACAGAACGTGAATAGCTGCTGTTGATGTATTAGTCGGGCTACAACTTTTTATTGGATAATAAAACAAGAATTGCCTCAATGACATAATATTGCATACAATACATAAGATGAATTCTGCATAAACAACATCAAGACGGGTAAAGCTATAATATATTAGTTCTACCATGAAGTTGAGGCACTGAAAGGGCCTATAATGAAGTGTGCTCCTTTCTCAAATATGTTTTCAAAAAATGTCAAAAATGTTTTGTTACATATATTTTCTGATGGTGGGACAAAACAAAAACATACTGTAGTGGGAATTATAATAGCATTAGCTGCAAGTGGAAGGTCTACAAACATTACTTCAAACAAAGAGGACATTAGTTTTTGTCCTGCGATAGTGATTACTGTGTCGCCACGAGGTTTCTTTGGAAACAAGATAGAATCTATCCTCCCACCCCTGAAGATCATGAACACCTAATAAGCTCTTCAACAAATAAATTTGCTAAAATAACAGTATTGTGAAGTAATAGATTCAGATTTAATTTTAGAATTTAAATATTGGTAGCCTACTCATTATAAAAAGACTGTTTTTTCACTAAAGTTTTTAACTATGAAGGAAAAAGTGGTGAAAATATCATTCCAAATATTTTCATTTTCAGTATTTTTCAAATAAGCCTGGTCAAATAGATGGTCTGGTAAAAGGCTAGTTCAACCAGCCTACAATCAGCCCTATATCTAACCAGAAATAAATCCTACCATAACAAACTTATGATTAACAAAAAGAAAAAACTTGTTCAATGCATACCTGCTGACAATAAACCTTTTATGTCAAAATACTTGAATGGCCATCTAATGAAACATGTAAATTACAGGAGGAAGATTTTTAAATTCAATAGCAAGAAAAACTGTTAGCTTATACCGGGTGTCCCACGAAGAGGTCCCTATTTTTTAATTGATATGACAGACGTATAGAGCGCGCTACAGACTTGAAATTCTACAGTAGTAACTTACACATATGTAAAAGAAATACCCCTGAGTATCAGTTAATTCTGACTGATCCAAACAAAATGGCGGAAAAACAAAAAAATCAGCAATTGTATTTTAAGGGTAAACCTACTTTTATTTAGAATAGGAACAGCTACAGCTGTTTAGACTATTTTAAATCTTTCAGCTGACTGCGTGTATCCACAACAATGAACATATTTGGTAATAAACATTGGCATTTGTTATTAAGTTGCATTGTAAAGTGTCTTATGTACCATGCCGTTTTCAACTGGCCAAAAAGTGAGATGTTGTTCCTGGGCTATTGCCTTTGAAAATGATTATGAAGCAATAAGGTGTTTCAGGGAAAGGTACCCAGGTGTAGTTCCACCGTCAAGGAAATCTATTCGTAAGTGGAAGACTATCCTACTAGAAACGGGGTCAATACAAAAGAAAATACCATAGATCCTCCAACATAGAAAATGAAGAAATCGTATGTGCTGCTTTCATGGAATCTCCAAATACGCCTAATTTAGTAAGAAAGGTGGAATCTGCTACAGGGATACCGAAGTCATCTGTCCAAAGGTAGGCCTATGCCAAAAAGAACAAAATCAAACATTATAAAACTCATTTAGTTCACGGACTGCTTGAAGATGATCCTGACAGACGATTGGAATTTTGTTCGAAAATAATTGAAAAGACTGACGTAGATAGCAAATGGCATGAAGGAATCGTGTTTTCAGATGAAGCGACATTTTATCGAACAGGAACTGTAAACAGGCATAATTGTCACTTATTATGCTTATCGCCATTCCGACTATTGTTATTTTTGCATAATTGTCATTACTATAACACAAAAAATCCACATATCTTACAAGAAGAGAAATTAAAATCAACAGGTATAACAGTTTGGGCTGCTGTTACCAAGGATGGTGTTTTGTCGTATGACATATCCCGACAAACAATGACTGGAAAAAGGTATGCATCAGTTTTAAGCAATCACATAGTTCCTCATCTTTCTCAGCCTGAGATGAAAGACGTTTTTTTCCAATAGGATGGAGCTCCTCCGCATTATGCTAATGTGGCCAAAGCAGTTTTGGACCAAAATCTTCCTAACCGTTGGATAGGTCGTGGCAGCAGCTTCATGGACTGGCCCCCAAGGTCTCCAGACTGGACTGTTTGTGACTTTTTTCTGTGGGGCTTTTTGAAGGAGAAGGTTTATTGTCATAACATTGCGACAGACGATGAACTAATGAGGTTGATCGAAGAGGAACTGTTGTTGATACCTCGAGAGTTGTTCAGCAAAGCGTATGACTGTTTTCTATTTCGTTGTCATCAGTGCATTGCGATCGATGGACATCAGTTTGAATAAGGTTTATGGATCAAATAGATTTAATTTATTTATGAGTTACTTATATCTTTAATTCCCTAACATTGTTTAGTGCTTAGTAACATTGTTAAAATTCAATAATTATGTTGTAACACTTAAGCAAATAAAACTATTTTAACGAAAAGGTACTATTTCTTTGATATCCCGCCATTTTGTCCTAATGTGTCAGAATTAACTGATACTCAGGTGTATTTCTTTTACCTATGTGTATGTTAGGACTGTTGAGTTTCAGGTTTGTAGAGTGTTCGGTGCATCTAATATATTAATTCAAAAATAGGGACCTCTTCGTGGGACACTCGGTACATTTAATAAGCATTGTATATAGAATAAAATGTCAATCATAGGTTTTAATTATACAAATTATATAATTTTCAAGTTGTGTTTGTTGATTTTTTTTCGTAAAGTTTGAAAAAACCACATTTCAAACAAATTTTGATTTTACTAGGTACTGTATACTAGTAGGTAAACATAAACAAAATTGCAATAGTGGTTTAAATATTTCTCAAACGTTATCATACAAATATTCAGAATATTTGTGAATAACATAATTTGAGTTATGAAGTTTGTACTGTCTAATGTAAAATTTGATAAATGACCTTTTCAAAATAACCGAAGGCCTTTTCTATTAGAAGGCTCATAATGTGGACTTTGTTAAGCAGAAATTAAATTCAATTTTTCGATTAAGTGATAGTGTTTCGCTGATGGCTTGATGCTTGCAAGATTGAGTATCATCGATATGATTTGATCATTTCATGAGCTTCTTTGGCACTTTTTTAAACTTAAAACAAGACTTAAAGTTAATGCGTTGTTAGAAATCCATGATGCAGGACAGACACAGTAAACACGATCCATTCTATCGGCTCTGGAAGTCAGAACATGTTCAAACTTGACACTGCCTGTCTCAACAGATGAGGCTATCAGACATATTAGATCAGCGTCAGCAGTGGCTGATAAATTCATTCACCATATTTTTTGATCACACCTCATGTATTTAAAATCAACAATCTAAAATTTACAAAATTACTTTAAAAAAATCAAAATTACTTAACAAAATGAGCTCTATTGGTATAAGAGGGAATGAGCTAAAGTGGTTCAGGAGTTACTTAAATCATAGAAATCAAGTAGTGTCTATTTGCGGCGTTACTAGTGAACCGTGTCCGGTGGATTTTGGAGTAATACAGGGTAGTACATTAGGGCCTATTTTGTTCCTTATATACACAAATAAAATCTCTAAAATAAAGCTGCAGGGGAACTTATTTCTATTTGCTGACGATGCATCTATTTTGTTCAAAGGGAAATCCTGGAATGAAGTTTATTCCCAGGCTACTTGCTATTTGTCTACTTTCAAATGTTTGTTTGATCATAATGCACTAACTCTTAATGTCCGCAAAACAAAGTATATGACGTTTTCAATTAGGGAGAACAATTATTGGGAATATATTAATAGAGAATTGGTATTGCACTCGTGCGGTGACATAATCAGTAATCATTGCGGCTGTGGTCGGCTCGAAAAAGTCGACAAATATAAATATCTTGGAGTTATGTTTGATCATCAATTAAAGTGGAATGAACATATCTCTTTTATTAAAGCTAAAGTTTGTAAGTTGACATATTTAGACAGTTTGGTAGCATTTTGAATAAAGGCGAGTTGAAACAAGCCTACTACGCGTATATGCAATCCATTTTGCAGTTTGGCATTATTGCATGGGGAGGTGCCAGTAAAACTCAGATTGAACGCATACTAGTTACACAAAAAGCCGCCCTAAAAGCAATGATGAATAAGTTTTGAATGTATCCAACTGAAATGCTCTCTAAAAATATTCAAGTGTTAGATGTAAGACAACTTTACATTAAATATATTCTATTGTATATATTTAAGAATAAAAGTAATTTATTTACAACTATTAGGCATGCGTACAGCACGAGAAAATCTGTATGATTCGGGATTGTTACATCTAGTTTATGTAATAAAAGATCAGAACTAAGCGTGCAATATGTGGTTCAGGTGTTGTATCGGAATGTCTGCAATTGAGAGACACGGAATAGCTTCACATAGACACATATAAGAAACACATGATACAATGGGTGCTTGACATTGGTAGGGAGGAGTCTGAAAACCTCCTCAGGTCTGTGTATAATTGTAGTTAATTTGAATATTTGTGAGCGTATGTATCATGATGGGAATGGATGATACAAGTGAGATAAATGAGTCTAAGTATGAAAGCTTATGTGTTTGGAGTATAAGAATATGTATGGTTTTAGTTCTCGTATGTGTCAATGTATACTTGAGTGTATGTATCATGGCGTGTATGAACAATACGAGTATGAGTGGAGAGTTATGTTCGTATAAAATACTTGTGTGTTTGATGTATATGGATAGTAGTTGATTCGACTATAATTAATTTGTGTATGTACGAAGTTCCCGGGTTGCAAGTGGTTGTAATGTATTGGATGTATTAAGTTGGTGTGAATATATGTGGGAATGAGTCTGATGTATATGTTAATATATGGATGTATGTGAGTGTATAAATGTATATTCAAAATTCATATATGTTATTATTATTATTTTCTTCTTCTCATCTTATTCTGTTATGTCTGTTTTCCTTGGTACCTTTGTGTCTTGTCTCTTGGCTTTCTATCTCTGTAACTACTACACTGCCACCACCAGAATAATAATATAAATGAGTTTATATAAAATTACTAAGTCTGACATGAGATAGTTTCGATCGCATTGCATGTAGGCAGCCAACTCATTACCTACACACAGGCGTAAGCCCATTTAGGGATTATTCTTTTGTATTAGAGTGTAAGACAATGTAGTGGAAAAAATCATAAGAATAAATAATTTTCATTTCATTTCAAAGGTAGTATTTATCCAAAATGAAAACGTTATGGTGTTCTATCCTCACCATATTGACCGCAGAAGGAATCTTGTGGTATAAATAATGTATAGATGTCAGTATTTTAGTTTTAATTTTTCACTTACCTTTTTCATGTAGAAGTCCATACACTACCTAATACTGGCAGGTACTGGAATATGTGGCAATCTCCCTTATTAGGTCTTCCCTTTTCAATATAAATCAAAGAACAATCATTTAAAAGTATAATACTAAATATACTTACTGAAATGCCACCTCGATTTGGGCACTTTAAGGGCCTGTATTGGGGTCCTTAATTATTGAACTTTATATTACGACCTACCGAAATCAATTAATGAGGATCTTATTTGATTTCCCGATCATACTACAGTGGATTAAACAAAAATAAAATAATCAAAGAATTAACAATATCTCTGGAAAATACTTTGGATGGAATGGAATCATGGTTTCATCAAAACGGACTAAAATTTATTGATAAAACACAGATTACAAAATTTTCTGCTAGCTAACAACCATCAATCATTGAAAATTGTAAATGTAGTAAAAAGTCGTAAATCCAGAGAAACACGAGAGATGGAGAGGCTTAATTGTAACGCTCATCTGGACTTTGTTAAGCAGAAATTAAGATAAATTTCCTATCCATTTTTGTAATTGAGAGGTAGTGTTTTGCTTGATGCTTGTAAGATTATGTATCATGGATATGTAGAATCAATTTTAAGAGATGGAATAATTCTTTAGGGCATTGCCTTGGGAGTAGAATCAGTATTTATATTACAGAAGAAAATAATTATAACAATAACAAATTCTAGGCCACTAAGCTCATGTAATAATATTTTCCGAATGCTAAACATGCACACGCTTGCTAGTCTTTACATATACAAAATCTTAAATAAAGATTAATTATCAGCAAAATCTAAATTTGAACCCTGTTATAATACCACAAATAAATGCTAATGATTTTAAACTTCACAAACACAATCTAACTTTATTTGAAAGATACCCACACTGTTCTGGTTTAAAATTGTATAACAGGCTACCCAATGATTATAAGAAAATAAATATTAGGCAGTTTAGAGAAAGAATACACGATGACATTATTGATACAGCATACTACTCAATGAATTTTTAGTAAGCCCTGTATATTAGTTAATAGTTAAATTAAAAAAGTAATTATGTTACTTAAGCCCAGGGGCGGATCCAGGGTTTATGTTGGGGGGGGGGGGGGGGGGCACCGCCTCTGGTCGGGGGATGGAATACTCCCCAGGAAAATAATTTAACTCATGATTAAATTAAAAAGGATTGGGTTTGAAAACTAGTTTTATGTTCGGGTTTTAATCTAATAAAACAACTTCAACTTCATTTAATACATTATATTCACACTGACAGTGACAACACATAAAATAGAAAAAAGTATGGTTCAATTTCTACAACAAAATGAATCAAGATATCTATAATATTATAAAAGAGAGGTGGTTTCTGTGTGTGTGTGTGTGTGTGTGTGTGTGTGTCTGATGTTCCGGGTAAACACAAAAACTACTGAACCGACTGGGCTGAAACTTTACACAAAGGTAGATCTTTAACCCATGCAAGTTATAGGCCTATTCACTTCCTTAAAATCCCCTCGGGCTACGCCCCGTGAACGTCCTAAGTTTCAATGTTTACATTTCAGAGGAAAGTAGACATTCAGAAACTGTAATGCGAACAGCTGTGGATACTTCTATTTGATAGCTTAAAGAGCAGAAGCAAGAACAGCTGTTTCAAGCTAATAGAAATGTAAATTGCATTGACTATAGAACAAATCGGCTATTTGTAAATGTTTTTAGTTGATGTTTTATTTACAAACATTGATGCAACTGGTGTATTATTTAAAATTATTATAGGTTTAAATAATATATAATTGAATTATTATTTATATATTTAATATTATAAATTTAATAAAATATATAGCCTATACTAAAACAGTTCAGTATTTATGTTATAAAGTATTAATTAACAATTTCGGCCTACACGAAATTCAGAGCGCCAACGCGATCTATCCACGATAATCGACAACTCAATTTAGCATTAGATATATAGGAATATTATAAAGTGCCAAGTGAAGAAAATTAATAGTAAATATACGAAAGAGATTTGATAAAAGAAAATATGGCCTATAGGAACTATAACATGTTTACCATTTATCACAAAAAGCCCGAAACATAAACCAAAACCGTTAAAGTTGACATACACGACGATGGATAAAAAAATCATCATTACAACCCAACGGATTTGAAATGAATAAAACATGAAAGTAAATTATCCCAGAATATTGATACATCTTGTGGGCTGTAGAACTAAATTATCTTTCAAACGTACATTTCACAATTTTCATAAAAATTCATTTATTTAAATACGAAGCATGTAAAGAGGACAAATCTATGAAATTCGCTAATGCAATCGACACACGAAATAAGCCCCGCCTCCAGCACACTTTTGATTGGCTAACGAGTGACAACATTACGAGCCGCTTCATTCAAATTAATAATTTAGGCATTAAATAAGAGTTTGTTTCTTAAAAAATGATTTAAAACTATAAATAAATAAATAGAATATACAAAATAAAATATAAGTATCATTATCATAAATCATGTTCAATCATCAAATATTGTATCCATTTAAACATATGTAAATCAGCAGGGACAGAGATTTTGGTAACGAGATTATTTTTGTGAACCCCGTTTTATAACAATGCTCTAAAAAGTACAATTTAATTTAGTGCAAAAATAACCATTGAACAGTATCGACGTACATATTTTGTGCCGAATGTCTGTGCTATATCTTGCAGTGCTATACCTCTGCATTAATTAATTGTATTTATTTCATGCTGAAGAGAACAAAAACACATTATCAAGAAATTCTTACATTCATTATTATTAGCTGTGTATAGTAAATAAAAAAGGTAAGTAGTATTAAATTGTGTTTTAACGTTGAATCTAATCTTAAATTAGTATTATTAAAGGTAATTCAGTTAAAATAGCAACCTTATAAATAATAGCCATTCAATTACTGTATTTGTTTTTTTTACTGTATTTTATTGTTGTTTTTGTTTAACTTTTCTTTTCTTTACTGTGAGATTTATTTATTGTTTTGTTGGATTTAAACAAGAACTGTTTAAAATTAAGTTGGTTTGGTTGGAAATGTTTTTTTGCATTTTTCCAAACCTAAATTTTGTATTTTTTCCCAATTGTTTATAATGAGCCATACTTAAAGGATTAAAAATACCAATTTATCCATAACATCAATACCATAGAATTGATATTGACACTACACTATTGTATGCTTTAAGATATTTAGATAGCCTAGAGTTTTCTTTTGCCCCGTTACCTGTGGCTCATATCTAAATTAACACAGGAATATATACCATTTTTAATATTTTCGTTTGCTTGCAGGCTAAATATTAATTGTATTTATTTCATGCCGAAGAGAACAAAAACACATTATCAAGAAATTCTTACATTCATTATTATTAGCTGTGTACAATAAACAAAAAAGGTAAATAGTATTAAATTGTGTTTTAACGTTGAATCTAATCTTAAATTAGTATTATTAAGGGTAATTCAGTTAAAACAGCAACCATATAAATAATAG
>JAGFPH010005877.1:0-13752 GCA_018207615.1 Philaenus spumarius
CGTTTTGCTGAAAATCGCGAAAAACTCATTTTTTTGACCTTTGACCTGAATAAAATTTTTTCCATACAGGGGAAAGATAGGGAACTTTCAAATTTTATTTTTAATCATATTTTAAACAATCTTACTGATTTTCAGCTTGGTGGGAATTTATGTAGCACCGAATGTCTAAATTGACCGGACTAATAGTAAACATCTTGGTCCTATTGTGATACTGGCTAGGAACAGAATGAGGGCTGTTAGAGGATGTTAAAGTGAAAGGAAGTTGACTTTAGGGGCGGGAGAGGATTCGACCAATCATTTTATTCTTTTATCAAAAGACACCACCCATTACATCACTTGAGAAAGCACATTTTAGTATCATTTTATTCCTTTATCAAAAGATATCACCAATGATTAAGCACATTTTAGTACAATATAAAACACATTTTAGTACAATAACGATGGTGTCTAGCAAAAAAGTTCATTTTTTTTATTTTGAAGAGGGCATTCCGTTCTACAACCTGTAGTATGGATATTAAATTATATAAAATATTTCTGTAAAAAAATATGTTATTTAGTTTTTTGATAAAAATTTTTAGTAAAATCTTTTTTTAATCATTTCTTAAAATCTTTATTATAGGAACTAATGTATATCCATACTACAGGTTGTACAATGAAATGTCCTCTTCAAAATAAAAAAAAAATTTGAGGCTATCTCAAATACAACTTGAGTTATGTCTGCCAAAGTAAATGAAAACGTGAGAAACTAAACTTTCGGAAAACGGCCTAGAAAGAGACTCAGTTATTTGGAGAATATACATGTACGCATTTCGTTTTTAGATAAAATAAACTAATTATAAACATATTATCTATACTAATTATATATCAAATTGTTCAGAAAATCACAGGGAACAAAACTAGGTGAATTGTTTTGTTTTTTTTCATTTTTATCAATATTAAAGTGGAGTGCCCCCTTAATTTGTTTAAAATTATTATTTTCTTACTAAATAAATTTAGTTTGTTGGCTTGAAAAAATGCCTAACTGCTACGCCCTATCAATAATTTCATATTTTAGTTAAAGTTTTCCAAACAAGATAGTGAAATACGCTCAAAGACTAAATCAGTACATCAATGTCGAGGCTTTCCAGCTACTCAACAACAATGGCTTAACAAGGTTGAAAAGAGTGAAACCATGAACTGTGTAGTTATTAAGCTAAGTTACACTATTTAAGAAACTATTCATTCTAGACCAAGTGATTATCAGTGGATACAACTTAAACATATTGTTTTTTAACTTCCTGGATTGTATATTTGATTTATATTAATAATAGGTTAATTACCTTATATATCATCCGTCAACAATCCAAACCACCCAATCAACAGAAATAATTTGTCCGGTATATACAGGTTAACTTGCACTGATTGTGAGAAATTTTATATAGGCCAAATGGGACGTTCCTTTGCCACACGGTTTAAAGAACATATACCGCGACCAACCATAACTGAACAAAGGTCCCACTTCGCTCAACACCTTATGGACTATGATCACATGTACACATCTATAGACGAAAACCTAGAAGTACTTCATATCTGCAAAAAGGGCTGTCTCATGTCAGCGTTAGAGGTGTTTGAAATATACGCCACAACTAAAAATAAAATAAAAAACCAAAATGTGACTAATTGACAAAATTAACTATCGGTCAAACGAACTATTCAATACTGTGATCACATTGAGGGAGGGGATCAGTTTACAGGACAAACAGACCGTTTACTTTAGTACTGAATAGACGGTCGCCCGAATACATGTTCGACCTGCGCGGCAATAATAAACCCTCCTGTTGACCAGCATAAAGATTCGCTGTATTATAATGTACCTTTATATGTCTTAGAGTGTCGGTTTTTGTAATAATTATAATCTGTTTATTTGTTTCGTGTTTATAATCTTAATATATGTGACAAATGTTTTAAATGTACCAAATGTGTAAAGAAGACGATGCCAGAACAGGCAGAAAGTAAGGAACACTAATAAGGATCTGAAGATGACGGTTTACCGATGAAACCGGTAATCCTACAAAGGAAAAATTTGGATTGTTGACGGATGATATATAAGGTAATTAACCTATTATTAATGTAGATAAAACTTAGTAAAAATACTATATTAATTTAGATCGGAAACAAATAGCTTATAAGTGTTACGTTAAACTGCTTGCTATAAAAAACAAACAAAAATTTTCTAAAGTAAGGGCTTAACTGATATTCTAAAATAAATAAATTGAGCAAAAAGGGCACAGATGATACATAACATTTTTTTGTTTTTGTGAGGCAAGAGACCATCAGTTTCAGAAATCTGCAACAGTGCTGTCCACTGTTCATAATATTAATTATTTGATATAATAACTGCTATAAACTAGTGCTAATCTACAGTAAAATCGTTTATTTAAAAAACAGTATTGGCTTTATTGTTTAATGCGTTTGAGTTAATAAACCTATTAGATGTGAGATTTTGTGTTCAAAGTTTATTCTATTTGTTAACCATGCGTATTGCGGTGTAATGAAATTGCAGACATTTCACAAAAACATTAATAACTCCTCAATTATACTCTGTAAATTAACCCTCTGCACTCGAAGGCCACTCCCTGTGGCCCTTTCATGACACGATGACAGCTCTTTTTCTGATTCTTCCACTTCTTCACCACCCACATCATCTGTATGAGTTAAGCTTTCCAGTAACTGCAACGTCATTGTCAAAATTAACAGTGTTAAAAAGCGAATGGGATTCCTTCAGTTTGTGACAAGAGGTGTTATCCGATGTGGACTTGGATATGATTTTCCGGTTCCATGGCCGATATATCCTCCTTTATGAAACCACAAGTTGTGAAGCGATTTTTACAGTGGTTGCCGTTACCTTTTTTCCATGCTTTGTCTGCAATATACATCCAGAAAACAATGTGCGGTGTAGTTATCCACAAAAAGAAGAATTCACCATTTATTTTTTTTTTCCATTTCCTCAATTAAATATGTAACCCACTCATTAAATAAGTCGCTCATCACGCACGCTTTTCGACTGGCCCGATATTACATTGGGAAGGTTTTAAGTTTTTTTAAACATTTTGGTTTTGCAGATTTGCCGATCACTAACGGTTTTAACTTTTCCGAACCATCCATGATAGTTCCCAACAAAATGGTTATTCGCTCTTTGCTCTCCTTTGAAGCGCAGGGAGTGCATTAAGGGGAGGCATTTAAGAAATAGGCCGGACTCTTCAGCATTAAATACATTTTTGGCCTTGTAGTCATCGATCAGTTCTTCCAATTTTTCTTTCCATTCTGAATAAAGTTCAGTTAAAAAAGTTGCACTCTCCACACTAAGTTTTCAAAATTTAATGTTCCGGTGTTCTTAAATCAATGAAACCACCCCATCATTAGCCCGAAAATCCTCACTTGAGATTCCTAATTTTAAAACAAAACTCTATGCTTTTTCTCTCATACTTTGCCCTAAAATATTGACACATTGGAATTTCTAGCCTGGTTAAACCATTTAATTAATGTTTCCTCTAATTATTCCAGGAATGCTTCCTTTTGCTGTTGGTATCGGTTGTGTTGATAGCTTCTTCATTTTTAAGAATCGATGTTATTGTCGATGGGGGACATCATAATGACGTGAAACATCAATTTGCTTTTTACCACTTTTTCTTGCTGCTATTTCTTGTTTTCTTTTAGGGACCATAGTAAAGACTGAATCGAGCAATCTGTTATTAGTACAGATAATTTACATTAGTGTTGTTGACAGAACACAAAAATTTCAAAAACAAAAATACAAATGGAGGAAAGTGGAAGTGTTAATAATGTAGGCCTACAAATACTATATAGATAATTTACATTAGTGTGTTGACAGAGCACAAAAATTTCAAAAACAAAAATACAAATGGAGGAAAGTGGAAGTGTTAATAATGTAGGCCTACAAATATGTGAACACTATAAACTTCCCTTGTCTGTAAGTAAAAACAAAAAATAAGGTGTAACTTATATTAAAATTAAGAAAACAAATCAAATGTGCATAGGTTAGGTATCACCTAGCAGAAACTTACCTCTTCAGTTACTCTAGGTTCTAGCTTAACTTTGATAGTATCATATTTGACTTTGTTTAAATTCTTGAGCTGACCAACGATGAGCACTGGAGTTTTATTTGGATCACTAGTTTTCAATCCAGAACTAAACTTGATTTTAACATCCATATTTCACTGGAACAAATCATTCATACATGTATTATCACAGGATGACTGTATTTTCATCTCTAGCAAATCACTTATTTACTAAGTACAAAAGGCCTTTTGAAAGTATAGGTAGGTAAGACAAGCAGCACTAAAATATCAACACTCATTCTTCATCCCCTGATCTTCTTGTCATGTTAGTTTATGTTTTCTTTTGTTTGTCTTTGTTTTCATTTGTTTAAATTGTAAACATTTATGTACTTTGTCGATGAGCACAGTCGAGGGCACTTTATAGCCTATATTGCGCCCAGATAAAGATCTTAAGGTTAGATTTTTTGTGTTTGCATCACCACAAGCCTAACAAGTTTGTGAATTCATTTATAGTTCGTGAAGAAACCAATGTGTTGTTTATCACACTAAGACAGACAAGTTGAATTAAACATGAAATGGTAGTACACTACATTAGGACTAGGCGCCTACTTGTTCATAATAGCCTATTGTAACATTTTGGTACAACTGGAGGGCAAGTAAAATGATAATAATTCAAAGGTATAAAGAAGTCCTGGCTTAGATAATAAAAGAACAATGAACTGTAAGATTCATAGGCATAGCCTAGAAAGTTAATGTAGACCTAACCTAGAAATTCAAAAGAATTCATGTAAATAAGAGTTGGAGCATTTCGGCATTTTAAAATAATAATTAAATTCACAAATTGTAACCAACTAAAGCTAAATTTAAGCTAAACTTACCTTTTCCAAAATAAAATTAATACAACCAAGTTTAATTCACAAGCCTAAAGTAGCGATTGTTAGAACATTTTCATTGTCCTAACGATGTAAATTCAATCATGTTTTGTGTAAATAAAATAATATTAAGAATTGTTATAAAAGCATTGTGTATAAATTAAATAAGTAACACAAGTGTTAGAAAATTAAAAGAATGTAGCATAACCAAGGACAAAGTGTAGACGCAGTGGTGTTTTGGTATTTAAACCATGTGAAATAAACTTTGACTATGCAAGGCTAAATAGTGGACAATAAAAGCGCAGGTGAAATCGATCGAGTTAATTTGACGTCGACGAAGTATAATGATATGAATTATTGAAATGGACATTCCCAATTTTAAAAAGAAACAATAATAAGTGATTCGAAATTAAATATATAAATAGACAGTTAAAATATGTAGATATATATGCAGCTTATGAACAGTAAAAAAAAAATATTATTGGAAAATAAATGTGAACGTAACCCAAAAGGTGTGCCGTTGTGAACAAAATATTCAGCACGGTGATGTTGATGGCCGTGACGATTGTCGAGCGCCATGTTTGGAATTTTAAAAAAGCTTTTTAGGCACTTCTAATCTGGTATCCACTAAGTAAGGAAGTATATTGATCATTTTGTAAGGAATTTTATAAAAGAAAACGGAAAATCAGTAAATGTGTTGGACTTGTAGTAATAATCAGTGAAAGAGGAAAACAATTTTCATAAATAAAACATAGGAACAGTGGTAAAATCTTTTAATAATAAGCAACAACTTTAAGGTAATATCTTGCCATTTCATAATAAGCCATTTGGACATTTTTTTTTCTGTACGTTGTAATTTCATAGTTTGTAAACGTAAATAATCTCATTTGTAATATAAATTAAAGTATACATTTAAGTGATTGCCTATTAAGAAAGCCAGGGACTCTTAAACTCGAGAAAGAGAATAATTTTATCTGATTTGAAATAACTTATATGTAAATACCTAATACTTGTATAGTAAATTCATGATTAAATATCGAGTTGTATAAAATCAAATTTGTTAATTATTTATAATATTAGCTGTGGCAGTTTTTCAGTTTCAAAGGAAATTTTCATCATTCTAAATTTGGCACCTACAACATAATTTAAAAAAGGAACTGGGCCTATTTAAAAAATAAATAATAAAAAATATTTCTTTATACTATATAGGCTTTTTTTTGTAAAAAAATAGTGTTAAATAAAAATTTTTAATTTTGTATATTCTGAGATATTTTATTTACGGCCAACTCCATTGTACATTAACTTTTTACATTATCTCGGTTATTATTAAAATCTGTTAAAATCAGTTGTAGATTGTTGGTTTGATTAGGAATGAATCTAAATACCAGAGGGTGGTATCTATACACCCCAAAAAGGACACAGTTCCCCACCTCTACTTTTACATATATCAAGCATCACTGAACCTACCGTATTTTGTTTCAAAATTAGACATTTGTAATTTTAAAGTTAAATTTTATAATATATTAATTACCTTGTAGGTCCGTCTTGTGACTTCGAGAGAATTGTTTTTGACTAGTTTTGAGGTCTTGACCCCATCATCAGATAAATTATTTCACTCATATGAGCACGTCAAACATTAAAACACCACATACACAACACATACACTAACACAAAAAATTCAACGTATCTGACACCGTAGTGCACTCGGTCATGTCTGTCGGAGTAATGTCGGCCTGAGCTAATTGTCCGGCTGATAACGACCACTGTTGGGCGCTTTTAAATAATTTAAGGCTGGTGTCGTATAAACGATGCGATTGGAATGAAAGTTGATCGTTTAGGATGTTATCTAGATCGTTTTTGAAGGCTCTGTAGATCTCGAATTCCTCATTACGTTCATTAATCTGCCTTTTTTGCAAACGTGCATTGCTTCTACACTGGATTTAAAATCACCTGGTCCGTGTTTGTTTTCAGCAAGGTGATGCACGTAGTTTGACTTGGTGATGTTTGTTTTGTTGCAGGGGAGGTGTTCTTTGTACCGGTCTATGAAATTTCTCCCGGTTTGTCCTATGTAATATTTGTTGCACTCAGGGCATATTATTTTGTAAACGCCAGATTTATGTTCAATGGGGGCGTCTGTTCTACGTTTAAGGGATGAAGAAATGTTATTATTCGTACGGAATGCTTGGGTGATGTTACATTTCTTGAGAATGTTGTTCAACACATTAAGCAAGAGGCTGGTGTATTCTGAGGAAATGTATTTGTTGTTTCTGGTTATGTCATTAATTGGGTTCGTTCTATTTAGTCTTTTATTATGGCTTTTTATCAATTTGTCTATTATGGAACTCTCGTAACCGTTTGCTACAGCTATGTGTTTAATGATGTTTAAATCTCTTTATGGTATTCTATCTTGCTGGAGTGGGACAGTAAGGAGTCTGTGAGTGAAGCAGTGGAATGCTGCCATTTTCTGCGAGTAAGGATGGTGAGATAGTGCGTGAATAGTGACATCTGTGGTGGTCGGTTTCCGGTATATTTTATATTCGAGCTTATCTGTTGTTTTTGCAATGGTTAGGTCTAGGAAGTTGAGCTGTTGATTATTTTCAATCTCCAGTGTGAACTGTATTTTGGGGTTGACATTATTCATACAGTTCAATAACCCCACGGCCTGCCTATTAGTGCCATTAAAAATTACAAACATGTCATCAACATAACGACTGTAAAATATGATGTTATGCTTGTACTTATTTACACTAGAAAGAATGTTTTCATTTTCGAGATCTACAGAGCTTTCAAAAACGATCCAGATAACATCCTAAATGATCAACTTTCATTCCAATCGCATCGTTTATACGACACAGCCTTAAATTATTTAAAAGCGCCCAACAGTGGTCGTTATCAGCCGAACAATTAGCTCAGGCCGACAGTACTCCCCGACAGACATGACCGAGTGCACTACGGTGTCAGACACGTTGAATTTTTTGTGTTAGTGTATGTATAGTTTTAATGTTTGACGTGCTCATATGAGTGAAATAATTTATCTGATGACCTCGAAACTAGTCAAAAAGAATTCTCTCGAAGTCACAAGACAGACCTAAAAGGTAATTAATATATTATATTTATTTGTGACTTGGCACCAAAAATGAATATCAAGTTAAATTTTAGTTTAGGCCTATAATTCGGTAATTGTTTAGCCTACTATTAAAAATACTTTGTTAAAAGCAAATCTTCCCATATTGAGATATGTTATACATTCTAATAATGAATTAACATAATTCAAGGCTCGGAAGATGTCAATATTTAGTCACAGTATGTTTCCCATTTGTAAAAATACATAAGTTTGTATATTACTCAAAGCATATTTATATTAGGCTACTTCCGTTAACAATAAATTGCATTAATGTAAGACTACAGTTGTGGCACAAAAATGGATTTGAACTACCTACTACACATCGCCATAACAACCGATTACAACAGCAACCCTGTGACCTACACTTTTAAAAAACTTGCTCGTTGACCCAACTTAACTTACCTTATCTTGTTTACCTTTCCAGCTCTTCAAACATGTTTATTTGTCGATTACAATCCATTAGCGATAACCTATCTCTCAGTACGGGAAGGTTTGCTTGAAACATACTGGGACTAGAGACTATAAGTTAAGAGCACCAGGCCATTTTTTAAGGGTGAATTTCTTTTTCTGGGCCTTGAGTTATGTTAATTCATTGTTAGATTACATAAATAATATGAAATATATCTCAATATGGGAAGATTTGCTTGTGACAAAATAATAGTAGGCTACCCTAAACAATTACCTACAATTATATTGAATTGATGTTGGAAACATCTAAATAAAGGCCTAGATCATAAGTTATTAAATTGAACAAAACAAATCTTACATAAATCTTGTCAAAACCAAAAAGGTGGCTACTAGGGAGTCAAGTTACTTTTCAAGCAACCACAGAAATACCAATTTTTTACAAATTTGTAAGAAACCGTGAGAGAAACAAAACTTTTACAACTCGCAACAGTCAACATTTTGCCATTTTAATTTACTACTTGGACTAGCCTAAATCAAATATCATATTAGACGCAAAATACATAATTATTACAATTCCATGGTCTACAATAGATAGGCTACTATTAGTAAAGCCTAGATTGAACAGCCTGATATGTGGATTTGCTTAACCCGTCAGTGGACTCATGGCGGCTAAAACTGCAGTCAACAATTTGTGTCACCTCCTCCTTCACAATACTTGTGTCTATAGGTAGGGAAGAGTAGGAGGGACCTTTCAGTCGCCGTATGAGCAGCAGTCTTTAATTGAGCGGTCTTTTTTACCCCAAGAGTCTACTCGCATCAGTAACATTTCGGTCTAGATTAATGCAACTTTTATTAGTTGCTTCTTCAAATATATAAAATGGATTGCATTTAAGAAGAAAGGTTGTTACTACTCCTTGACAGTGCCCAAAAGGAAAAAAAAGAGAAGATTCATTCTTTGAAAAATGAACACGAAAGAGACAATCAAACAGGTAGGCTACTGAGAGCTAGGGGAGAAAGTGTTCCTCAGGCCAAACTCCCGCCTAAAGTTCAAGCCTATGGAAATAAGACCGGTCGCTATGGCTATTGCAACAGAAAAACCAAAAACCAATGTCAAAAGTGCTGTTTTTATTTGTAGAGAGCATACTAGACCAAGCTGTGTGAGATGCAGCTGATTGAAGTATGGCTATTCGTACATATTATTAAAGGGTGACTGGGGGGTCAGCTGGGGGGTTTAGCTGTAAATATACAGTTATAATATATTTTAATTAATAAAACAAACCATTGTATACAACTTACCTAACAATATTTTTGGTAGGCTAATTTAAAATAAAACAAAATCAAGTAGGCCTACTTTTTTAAAAACTTTTTAATTAATTGGATAAGAAAGTAGATAATATTATACTGTACTTTTATTTTTTTTTTTTTTTATTACAATTACGTTTTTATTTTGTTTACTGAATGAACATTTTCAAAGCATAGTCCCATATGAAGCTTAGGATGGTTTATTTATTTCTTGTTTAACAATATCATGGGCTTTTATTAACTCTTATTTTTCCATACAAAAAATATATATTATATTTTGCATTGGTGAGTTTTTGGTTGGTAATTTAAAATAAAACTAAATCAAGTACCGTAGGTACTTGTTAACAAAAAACACTTAAAAGCAACAATAAACTAACTAACTTTTGTTCTATTAAATTACTTCAAAATTTTTAAAAAACACTAGGCTAAACCACCGCAACGTAAAATTAAACTGCTGGCAATATAATGTAACGAATATTGCTACGTTTAGATACACCACAGACCAGAAAAAAAGCTGGCAGCAAAAAACTATTATAATTTAATGTACATGGATAAAACAGACATAAGCTAGACCAAAACATTGGCTACTCAATACCCTACTATCTATTAATAAATTAAACAGTTTGAATTATGATAACAGTCATAATTAGGCCTAATTACAGTAACTATGCTACTATAAAAACAAACAGAATTTAAAATAGTAAATCCATCTTTGGGGCGATAACTTTTGCTTGGAACGGAAAACAATGATTAAAGCCCAATAATTACTGGGGTCTAATTCTTCGGTAATATGTGGGTCATATTTTAAGGTATTTAGTTAATTTATAGGATAATATAGCACTTTGGCTATGTAATATTTCCAGTGATTATACCAGAAAGTGTAGTCTTGCTCTTTAATACACACAATAATTAAATTAGAATCAGATAAATTTGTAAGTTTGTTTCTAAACAGAGCGCTGATCTAAGGACGGAACCCAGCGTACAGTGGCTGGCTGTAAAAAAAGCTTTACAAGTGCACCCATTTTTAACATGTCAGTGAGAGGTCTGTAGTAATTCTATAGTCTGTGCTCTAACTGCTCGCTCTTTGTTCGTTTTTGTCGCATTGCGGACAGGTCAGCTGACTATTTGTTGCCCCGCCCACCTACATTCAGCGAGTCTGTGGATATGGGTAAGCGCTGTTAGGGGCGAGAGACTGCCCGCTTCGCTTTGATGTTGGATGTGTTGTAGATCGGGTGTATGCGAGGGCATCGTTCATGCATTAGACTCGGGAAGCAATTATGCATTTGAAAAGATCCAGTTGCCGTTTGTAAACCAACGCTACATTATTAACATACGGTATATAAGTTTCTACCATCAATTAAGTTGTTTTGCATAACAAAAATAGCCTATTACCTGGAGTGTGGGATGTATACTTTCACCAGTAGCCTATGTTCAAAATGTATTAGTCACAACTTGCTATATATCAAAGCCCACTAAAGAATACCGCTGCGAGGCGGCCAATAGGATGGGCGCGCAGCGTTGCCATATCTACTAGCCTCGAACACTTCTGGTATTTACAGATCGAGGCTTGATCGCACAGTTTAAAGAATTATAAATGAGTTGAGTCAGCCGCACTAAGTTGAGTTGAGTCAGAATTATAAATGAGTTAGAAGCGTGGGAAGAACGTGACAATGTCGCACTACGGCGATTGGAGCGTTCAAGGTCTCGGTGTACACAAGCCTGTCCCTCAACGGTATTCTTTAGTAGGCTTTGATATAGGAATGTGTCTCTACCAATGGAAGTGTTATAGGTATTTTCTCAATATTACTCAACTTTGACTTATGGCATGGAGGGATATTGTAAAATTTACCCAACCCCCATATTGCTTTAAAAAAAATATGGACTAGGGTCTTCCTCTCTCTTTAAAAGTTTAATTTTATCTGATACCTAAGCCTACATAGTATTTCCGTGGCATGGTGTTTAAAAACAAACTCTTAACTTGATTAGACCGGTAGATTTGATTGTGAAAAAATTTCCGATGCTCAATAAAATCTTTCTTATGTCAGGAGGAATGTGGCAAAATTCAAATTTGTGAAATAAATTTAGATATGAGCCTACCTATGCAAATTGACACTTACCCAAAAATAAATAACTAATTCAATGGTCACAATTCCAATTTACACACGTAAGTTAATGAATCAAAACGAAAAAAGCCGTCGGAAGTCGGAAAGACAGCGCTAGCTAACAAGTAAAGTTTCACACGTCTCACACTGAGCAGTGAGCACCAGAGATAATAATACCAAGATTACCAAGTGAGCACTAAGCAATGAGCGTGTCTTAACACTCCACTGCTAACTAAAGTAGTGACTAGCGACTAGCGAAAGGATGTTACAAAGTGATTCACAACTGATAACAAAAAGAACTCTCACAACACTGCTTATTTAGACCAGGGAAATTAGACAATAAATCCTAAATATTTTTCTAAGTCTACAGCACCGATCGAAATGCGGCTTTCGGCATCGTGTTCGGAGAAGTCTCAGGAAAAAAGTTTACATATAATACCTTGTCGGCAGACAAAAAGTGCATTTTGGGCATGCATAAAGTGCATCTAGAAATGAATTATTTCCCATAATTTATAAAAATTGTTTGAATTCATGAAAACTTATCAAAATTTGTGCAGAGGTTTGTGGGTCGCAGATTCCGAATCTGCCCTTGAGAACTATGTCCGACCACCCTGGGACCCCGGGGGCAGGCAAGGTCTCTAGAAAGGAAAGGTTACCTCATTCGGGAAATATCAAAAAAAGTGGAGTGGGGGCTGTGACGTAGTTGTTAGTATACCTAGACAGTGATCAAAGCTCTGTCGTTTACGTTTATACGCGTTAAATTAGTGTATATAAAGTGTTTTAGAAGTGTAGGTAGAAGAAATATATTATTTAGGCCTACAATGGATAGAAAATCAATTAATAAACCTAAAGGTGGTTCCAGTTGTGCGGTTGCAACTTGCAAATATTATTATGCAAAAGCAAAACTAGAAGAAAGAACTGATATAGCATTTCACAGGTAGGCCTAGATATTTTTTGTTTCTATTGTAATAGTAAATAATATAATACCACTTACTCATATTAAATGTTATTATAATTTTCTTTTGTCTTAATATTTTGATTTAAAAGTAGTTTCTGTGGCTATCTTTTGCATTAAAATTGTAGAAAATAACTTTTTGTTCAGTATGCCCACCTGGTGACTTGAAGCTTATTAAACCCCATGAACTTCCCACACAAAGCGTGTTAAAAAAAACAAACAAATATACTAATATATTTTATTTACAGTTGATGCAAGGAATGTTAAATATAGGCCTACATATTCAATAAAAATACTGCCACCCAATTAAATAAACTCCATACAATTTATATGTAGGCTATCATAGAGAGATACATTTTAGAATGCTATTTTATTAATTCTGATATATTTATCTTTTGCTTGTTATTTAAAAATTATTTTAGGTTATTCACAAATTAATAATGTTTACAAAAACAATCAAAATAATTATGCTACCAAAACAAAACATGTATACAAATTGGTGTGTAACCAATTCCTAGTAATCGGGATTTTGTTCAATAGAATTTTATTTCATTTTATTTTATTTTAGCAATTCAAAAAATATTTCTTACAAGTTCTTACAAAATTACTTACAAGTACAAGTAATTACGTTCTTTACCGACACAAAAAGAAGTAATTACGAGGATAAGTTTATTTTTGTAGTTTAAAATAAATGTTAATAGTAAGTAAAAAGAATACTTATTTAAAATACAAGTAAAACAAATACTTGTGGTTCATTCACTTAGTTATAAGTATTTATTTACAAAAAGACAAGTATAAGTATTTAGAATGGTGTATTCAATTTAGCCTTTATTTAGTAATTTTTACCCCTCAAACCCCCTAAAATTTTCAATTTTTTAATACCTTTTTTTAGTGAACACTTATGGCCCTAGAGGAAGCTACATACCAAATT
>JAGFPH010005877.1:13852-26728 GCA_018207615.1 Philaenus spumarius
TCAAATTTTTTCAAACCCTTTCTTGGTGATCACCTATGGCATTAGAGGAAGCTACATACCAAATTTCATTCCAATCCGTTCAATAGTTTTGAAGAAGTAATTTTTTAATAACTTTGATCCCCCAAACCCCCCTAAAATTTCGATTTTTTTCAAACCGTTTCTTAGTGAGCACCTATGGCCCTAGAGGAAGCTACATACCAAATTTCATTCAAATCTGTTTGGTAGTTTTTGAGAAATCGTGATGAGTGAGTCAGTGGGTTTTGGCTTTTATATATATATATATATAGATTAAAATGTATTATCGTAATTGCATTTTTTTCTTTTTTATTCTGTAAAAAATATTAAATACAATTTTAATGACTGCTTTTTAGTTATATGATTTAAAATGTATTACCAAGATAGCTTTTTATTTTAAATTTTAGTCAGTAAAAATATAAATTAAAATTTGTAAGATTACACTTTTGTTATTATTGTAAATTGCAAATTAATGACATAAACATAATGTTTTTGAAAAGGTTAAGATACATTCTTACAATTACAAATGTTGAAATGTGTAACTTAAGTATCATTTAAAAAAACTGCAACCCCAAAAATAGTTTAATACATCTATTTTTAAAAAAATGAGGTGATTTGTACGACGAAACATACATCTTTCATGGTAGCGCGGTGTTTTTATACTATAGATGACGTCACTGGACAGGGAACGGGTCGAGGGGTTTGAGTTTGTTTACATGACTATGAGGTAACCTTTCCTTTCTAGAGGCCTTGGGGGGCAGGCAGGGGGCACTTGACGTCACTGTAGTACAAAATATCACGGGAGATGTATGTTTCGTCGTACAAGTCACCTCATTTTTTTTAAATAGATGTATTAAACTATTTTTGGGTTTGTATAGTTTTTAAAAAATCACACTTACGTTACATATTTTAACATTTGTAATTGTATGAAAATATCTCAAACATTTCAAAAAAATTATTTTTATGCCATTAATTTGCAATTAATAATAATAACAAGTATAATCATAAAAATTTGTATTTATATTTGTACTGATTAAAATTTAAAATAAAATGCTATCATGATAATACATTTTAAATCACATAACTAAAAAGCAGTAATTAAAATTGTATTTAATAAGATAAGATTACCATGTATTAACATGGCTAAATTTGTCTCATATTAGTCTTTAAAAAATATAAATTAAAATTTGTTTTATTGTATTTTTATTATTATTATAAATTAAAATGTATTAAAGTGATTGCATTTTTTTCTTATTTTAGTCTGTAAAAAAATAAATATTAAACCAGCAATTCTTGCATATTTGTTTATAAATTTATTTCGGGGTTCTCGCTAACGGCTCTAATGATTTTATGAAAATTTGCATATATAGGGGTTTTTGACGTCAGAAATCGAATGCGCTAGATCTTATGTCTGCAAAAATGCGCATAAAATTTAAACTGCGAACTTCTTTTATATACCACCTTTGAAGTCACTAAGTATAGGCGAATCATATACCAGATAAGATAAGATTTAACAAACATAAATCATTAACAATGTATCAGGTGGTATAATTTTCAACTTATTTCTTTATTCAAACACCAAACGTAACTAAAACATTATTTTTGTGCTGTTATTAACCGTTCTGAAAACCTTTCCCACAGTATCTGCATTCTTTGCATTTCTATAAAGGTAAAATAAATTATCTAATGATTATAATTATTATTTGTTATTTCTAAAATACATAAACAATATCAAATGTGGCCTATTCGTTTGATAGGTTACATAACCTACATATACTGTACCTATAGAGGTTTTTGGATGTCAGGATTCGGATGCGCTAGGTAGCTTTTATATCTGCAAACAAAAATCTAATAAAACTTTAGAATTAGGCCTACACTTACGTTTTTTGTTGTTTTTTATTTAAATAAACAGTTCACATGTACGTAAGATCAAAAAATATTCATAATTTATTCAGTATGAGATCGTATTTACATACATTTTCCTAAAAAAAAAACAATTTAAAAAAAACTGAGCTATGCTTGGTCGCTCATGTACTTTGTAATAGTAATAAACTTAAATATACAATGATAATGCTTATACATTTAATGTTATGGCCTATGTCATGAGTCTTTGAAACTTTTGAAGTTGGAGTTTTGCTTTACGTTTTTTGGCAAGTAAACTTGTATGTTGATTTAAATACCTCATTCGAATAAATAATCTTTGTTTGATATAGCTCTGAACTACAGGTTTACTGTATATTTTTCTTCAATTTCCATACTAAAGAAAATTTTGTTTTTCAGCTCTTTTACAACTCCAGTTCTTCAGGTCCTTTGGAAATTTGATTTTTTGTTAATAGCCTTTCAAAATTCTTCAGTTCAGCTTTTAAATCTGGGATAAAATCGTCACCACTAAAATGTACAGAAAATAATGATGAAGGCTGAACTGGGATTCCATTTGTCAGCTCCTTTACATTTCTGTATCCATTGTTACTGATAAAGAAGATTCTTTGGAAACCTAAATAAAAGTATGGCATAAAAATTAATTATAAACTATAAAATCAGATAGACTGAGTTAACATATTAATTACAGAGGGGTGAAAAAATTAACTTGGTACAGAGATATTAAGTTAAATATTGTTGAACAAAAAGTTATCTTCTATAATTTTAATTCTAAAGATAGCCACAGAGACTTTTAAATCAAAATATTAAGACAAAAGAAAATTGTAATAACATTTTATATGAGTAAGTGGGATTATATTACAGTATTTACTATTACAATAGAAACAAAAAATATCTAGGCCTACGGCCTACCTGTGAAAAGATAATTAGTTCTTCCTTCTTGTTTTGCTTTTCCCTAATAATAAACACAAGTTGAAACCACGCAAACGGGACCACTTTCAGGTTTCCTTATTGATTTTGTAGCCATAGTAAATATTTGTTTTACTTAAAACACTTTATATAATTTAAAAAACACAAGTTTAAACAAAAAACACAAGCCGTAAAGCATTCACAAAATGAGTAACGCGTATAAGCCTAAATGACAAAGCCTTGATGAGTGTGTTATATGTACTACCATTGTATTTGGATAACCTAATAGAACTCCGATCCAATGCAATATTTCGTTCCACTGGAAATTCGACGATAGTGGCGCTATCTATTGGGGAAACGACGGAAGCTGTGTGAAACACCAATGCTACCAATGATTTCTCCCTAGCGCTACCTCGCGGTGCGATCATGCACTATTGATGCAAGATCTATTTATTATTCATGATCTATGGTACTACTGCCTACGTTACAGCTTCATTTCCCCCACTCCATTTTTGTTGTTGATATTTCCTGAATAAGGCAAGCTCTACTGTTTATAAACCTTGCCTATTTTCCGCTGGTAGAAACTAAACATAGACTGTAGAACTCGAAGACTGAACATAGTGGGACATACCAAAGCTTCCTACAATATTAGTGATATTGAAGAGCTTACTGAAAAGTTAATCTCATTATTTATCAAATAAATAATACAATATTATAATGTATGGGTTATACGAGGTTTTGCAAGAAGACCAAAGATTATTTTACATTTTTGTAACATGTGACAACTGAAGAAGACGAAAAACATTGTTGATACATTATCATATAATATTATATTAAGTTAGTTTAAACATTTCAAAAAGTCTAAGCTGAGATCCTATAACTATTATGTGAATATTGATGTGTTATCCAAATGGCAGTGTGAGTGATACTAACCGTATAAAAAACATCAACTCCACGCAACGCTCAAACAGTTGACGCAACCCGCATTACAATAACCGTGATGTTCCCAGTAATGGTAGTAGCATGACTTATTTCCCGTAAGACCTGTACTGAACGGTAAACGTGGAATTGTGTGTACTCGACTGGGATTTAGAACCCTTGCGTTTTCATATAAATTGGCTCATATTGCTATTCAAGCACTGTGAAGCAAGAAACATGTGAAGCAATTTGGAACGTTTTCTTGGAAGATCATATGCCTTTTCCAACCAAAGAATCTTTGGTTTTGGTGGCAGAACATTTTTCAATCAATGGGTTACCAAATATATGTTTACAATAGCCTATTTCAAACAATTTGAGAGTTTATATCTATATAGTATAAGTACTGCTATTACAGTAAATAAACTTACTTGGTATTCCACATTCAGCAGCTACTTCAAGCCAGTTTATTAATGATGACTAATTGCTGTGTTTTTTATCAGTCACATCCCAAATTGCTTGTTTTCCATGTAAACTGGTAATCAACATTTCAACATCCATATTTCAAGTAAAAAAAAAACAGTTTTTAGTGAAATATAAAAAAATAAATAAAAAAACACTTCTCCAAGAGCAGTACGCTTGCATCTAGAAACATAATTTTGCTTCATAATAATTTTTCAACCACTAGCACGCATGCACATGCAACGTGTTCCTAGTGTAAACACTTGTATGCGAAATCCCACTTGTTAATCTTGATCTGATTATTTTATTTCGTTGAGCAAGCTCGCACCATCAGTTTACTCGTGCAAGCGTGCATTCAGTGTAAACAAGGGATCAGATACCGGATCGAATGCTGGCACTTGGATTATCGGCTACTAACCATACTAAAAACATCAGTACTCCTGGCGGGTAGATAAACCAGTTCCATGTTCTAATTTTATGATTTTCAACTTATATCTGAGTTCTTTTTTAACATATTATAATTACCTTGAGATGTTAATAAAGCTTGTAATTGATTTTAGTTCGTTGAAAGGATGAGTCACAATAGAAAGCGGCGTAGGAAAATGTTTTTTGCCTCCACTTAGATTCTTCCCCAACACCCCTCGCCCATCATGTCAAGACAGGGCCAAGTGCCATCATTCGCGGCGAGATCTGTAGTATTCTATTTCATCCCTTCGACTTAGGTAATTGAATTGAAAATGTTTTTTTTTATATACTTACTTCTTACTTCTTGTGCGTGTATCTGATATCAAGTGATATCAACCACATGGTGTCTCTCATAAACAAGGGCAGCAAGTCGCCAAAAGGTGTTGTTCGACAGTACTCTTTCAAGGGTGCATTCTCCTTTAAGTCTCGCTTTAAGTATCTTTCTAGGAGCATTTTCTGGACCAGGGCATTTCAGAAGCATGTGTTGGAGAGTTTCTTCTTGTTCTTGGCATACCAAACAAGTGGGCGAGTCAGCCAGTCCAAAACGGAAGAGGTATGCCTGAGTAACGATATGCCCGGTTCTCGCTCTGGATGCGAAAGTCGATACTGAACGAGGGATTCCCTTGTAAATTTCCAGGTTGTTAGGAGTTTTCTGTATTGAGTATAAATGGCGTCCGTTTCTCTCGTTATTCCACTGTTCAACCCATTTAGATTGCAGGGTTCTGTCACAAAGAGCAAAACCGGCACTCAGGGAAAGATTTCTGGATGGAATCGGGCCCAAACCTGCAGCTATTCTAGCTATCTTATCTGCTTCCTAGTTGCCATGAATACCACAATGTCCAGGAACACACTGGAACCAAATGTTTTTACCTCTGAGTTTTCCAAGCATAGCGTGAATGTCATTTCTGTGCTTGGTATAGAATGTGCAGGTACATAGAATGATTCATTGGTGTCGTCTACAAAATATCCTGCTCCAGATTTCGCATCGAACTGGTTCAGTGAGCCATCTGTAAATATTCTATAATAGTTCCTGTAGTAGCCGTCAATAGCCTCTAATGTAGCTGCTATCTGAACTTCAGGAAGGTCCTTCTTAGAGACAGTGTTAGGTAGGTGGAGTCTTATATTGGGAGAGCAGAAGGTCCAAGGAGGGTTCTGGTTTACTATCGGGATTTTATCAGGCAGAATTTGGATGAAGAAGGATGTGCGGTGATGGAAGGAGTGCCTATGGTGGGATTTCCTTTTCTCGGGTTCAAAACTAGAAACCAGCTGGGGAAGTGACAGGTTTTTTAGATGCTTGTGCCAGACTATTCTGTCAAGATGAATGTCCAATGGCTCGATGTTCAACTCTATTTCCATTGCATGTATAGGGGCAGTTCTTGGACAGCCCAGGCAGAGTCTTAAAGCTGAATTCTGAATTGTTTTTTATATCAATTAAGAATAATATTAAATAATTTTAGCTTTATAGTGTGTAGGAATTTAGTACAATTTATTTTTATTGCATAGGGGTAGCTACCCCATCTAAATATATTTGTTTGTAGTGACCATGTTCTCTAAAAAATCCAAGTAGTAATATTAATTGTAAATGGTGGAATTTTAGTGAAATTAGTTGAGTATTAAATTTTGAAAATATAGAAAAAGTAAGTGTTTAGATTACTATTTAATTTTAAGGGTAGATATTCCATTTCATCCTTTTGACTTAAGTAATCAAATTGCAAATTGCATTTTATATACCTTAAAAAAATATTTCGTAATTTTAGATTTATAGCTTGTAAGAAGTTAATGTCTAAACATTCCTAGCATTAATATGGATAAACTGTGAAATCGGTGGAATAGTTTTTGAATCTATAGACTACAAGCAAAGAAACATGAATTTTTATGGAGATACAGGTGTTTTGCGAGAGGTTGGCACAACTTTAGGCGATGATAGGGGACCTAAAAAAAAGCAAAATTGTTAGTATGAACATAGGTCAGGAAAAACTTTGTTTTCCAGATATTCACACTTTTGTTTTTTTTTTACAAAATAATTCATATCTATAGAAATGTTTGACTGATTGAGTTCAAACTTGGCATGCATGAAGTTTAACCTAAAAATGATCTATTTTTTTTTAAATAAGCGGTTATATCCAATAATGCGTTTCAAAATGGAAGCTGTTTGAAAATTTCAAACCTAAATTACTCAAAACCCATACTCTTTAACTACAAATTTCAAGACACCTTTTTTGTAGCCCTTTTGATTCCCTATTGGATGGTGTAACTGTCAAAACAATCGGTTAAAGGATAATAATTAAGTTAAAGATAATAACAACATACCCATGCAATACAGTGGTGGCGATAGCGGGCCCACAGGGCCCGCGAGCCTTGACCGGGTTTTTAAGTAAATATTGTCAAAAAATTACTATAATAAGCTAAATGTCTGCAGACATGTTTGTGCATGCAAAACTGCAATAACCATTATTTTTTAGAGAGCAGAAAGAAGCTTTTCAAAATTAAAGCTTATTAAGAATTATTTGAGAAGTACTATGAGTCAATCAAGACTTAGTGATTTGACGATCCTCAGTATTGAACAACAGGAAACGCGAGAAATTAATGTAGATATAATTGTGGAAGAGTTTCTTCTTTTGAAAAAACGCAGATTAGGCCAACTTCAATAACTAAGTGTAATAAACTGTCTCTTATTCTGACAGTATTTAAATTATTCATAACTTTTTTTAATATTAAGTGATCCAGTGATTGTGTCATTTAGTTATTTAGTCATTCAATTACCTAAATAACTTATAAACGATTACCATACAATGAACAAAACTACAAAATACTCAGTTTAAAGCATTGGCATTGGATAAACAAAGGACACGAGATAATCCGAAAAGTATATAGTAGAAAGTGACCAGTGCAGAATGGATTTTTGGTAAGTTCATAATCTTATATAAATTGATAATTAAGTGACATATTTACAGCCGTGAAAACATAATCACTTGGATTTTTCTAATAATACTAATTTATTTGCTAAAATAATTATCTAATCTCATTAATACTATTACTGCTACATTTAAGAGGAATACAAATCTTATTACTGTACGTTTTTATGACGAAAATGAGTTAAAACCAATAAGAGTGTTTTAGACCAGGTTAAATCGTACTATGAACAATACATTTATTTCTTTGTATGAAATATAAATTATGTTGCTTATTGAATTTACTTTAATTAATATTTAACATATTCTGTAATAATTATCTCATGTCTCAGTAGTAGGTTTTTGATTCGTCCTTGGAGCGCGAGTGTAAGAACAACGTATACAAAAATTATTTATATCGGTCATCCTTTAGGCCGAAAACTATTTATCATGGCGTTCGTGCAGTAAAGGAAATGTCGGGTCATATGCCTCGGTTAGTGAATAAATTAACCCATTCACTCGTCAATAGTAATAATGGTTTTAAAGATATTATAGGGGGAGGGGGGGCCCGTTGAACAAACTTGTGGGGGGCCCGCGGGTTCTTATCACCGCCACTGATGCTATATTGTGTTTACTGAGTTGGTAGGCCTATAGGATGCCGAGTTAAACAAACCAATTATTACACATAACATTATCCTTCAATCGGTCAAACATTTCTCTAGATATGCATTATTTTGTTGTTTCCCAATACTGTACACCTCCAGGTCGACAGTATATTAACATGAGAGAAAGCTCATAAGTTAGTTTTAGATGTTTTTTTTTATATCTGCACAAGAACAAGACAGTCTCAGTCAGAGGAGCATTATATATTAAGATGAGAGTAAAGTTATAAAACTCACTCAGCTAATTTTATAGTATGAAGTTTTGTATATAAAAACACAACCATACAGATGGTCAGTGAACCATTGTAATAAGACATGAGTTAAACATGTAAAGCATTAAATATGTACAATCCTTTTTAAGAAACCACTAGCTGACCCGTGTGAATATTTCTCAAATTAGGAGTACTTACTTGTTTTAATATGTTCATTTAATTCAGTTAATTACATTGGTTTATAGAATAATAGTTTATAACACTTGCATAGTGTTAACACAGTTTATACGGTTGCTTGGATCATCTGTTCCGCTTGGCAATGACTTCAATTCAAGGTCGCTGACACAGCTATCGCGGCCTGAATGTACTACGTTTCCGCGTGCGTAACTATTTTGCTGACGGCAGTGCATTTGCTTCCTCACAAAACTTACATGTTTTTGTTGCTCTCGACGTTGTGTGATCTTCCACTGCAACCCTACATTATCCTTTTTACTAGCGTTTATCAGAAACAAACCTTGTCTCCGAGGCTTTTCCGGCTCAGGGGAATACCGTCGCTGCCCTCTCGGCTTTTGTAGCTCTTCCTGAAATTGACGTCTACAGTCCCTGGCAACGTGTCCTATTTTCTCGCATATGCAACATGTGCGTTGCTGCGCTGGATACCTGTACCGTTGCGTGTAGAATGCGCGTCCGTTCATTTGCGATCGCCCTTTATAATTTCCTGGCTCCTGCCTCCGATTGTAGCCACTGTAAAAGTTTCCCCTATGCAGCGATGCATGTCTTCGAATTTTGCCCCTGCACTCATTGGAAAAATGCTCTGGCTTGCCACACTCCCAACATGTATAACTCTGCGTCGTATACTGGTCACGCTGTGTATTTTCATACCGCCCTCCGGTCTCATAACATCCATGGAATACCTTCCGATCGGGCGCCCTATGGTTGCCGTAAGATCTCTCCCTACATGGCGACCTGTCGTCCTGGAACCGCACCTGGCTCTCCCTATTATGTTGCATCCTACCATCGTATTGTGTCTCATACGTTCCCCGCTCGCGATGTGCCGTCACCTGCATATGGTCTAACATAGTCATAACTCTGTCTATCCTTTCTCCCAGTTCAGCCACCTGCTTATCCGCAGTATCGTCGGACGAATGACACCCTAATCGATTCCGCATTTAATAAGCTGCCTTCTCGTATGACCTAATATTGTCCCTCAGCTTTTTCAACGAAGAATTGTCCAACATTGCTATTTGCTGTAGCAATGCTGGATTGAGCCCCTTCAAAATATATGCACACAACTCTCGTTCTGGCATTTCCGCATCTATCCGTGCACATAAATGTTCTACGTCTGCCCAATACTGTACGAAGGATTCATCTTGCAATTGTACCCGATTATTAAGCTTCATTAACAACATCTCCTTTTCCTGCGTGGGTGTAAATGTATTTATAAACAGTTCCTTTAACTCCGCCCATGTGAAAACATTGTGCTTACGCTCAAAATTATCGTAAACCGTTAAAGCAACACCCTCTAAATACATGGGAAAATATAGTAATTTTCTATCATCTGCCCAACCATTAGCTAACGATGCACGCTCAAACCTTGTCACGTAACTTAAAACATCGTCCCCCGTAGTACCCTGGAATTTACCCGGATCAAAGAAAGGTACTCGCCCTGCCATTTTTGGTTGTATAAACAAAATAGCCGTACAACCTACGCCTTTTGTTGCCACTAATTTAGATCGTAAATTATAACGTATGCATTCTAAATCTGCTTCCTCAGATGCGCGAAAACCTAAATCTGTCCAAATTTTATCTGCTCTATTTTTGTTCCAAGCCTTTATTTCAGCTAAAGTTAAAACAATTCAATCTGCAGAAACCACCGGAGTTTATTCCCTGACGTAAGCAATATAACGCAAGGCCTACACGCTGTGGTATTTAAACACTGTAACACTTAACCCATAAATGCTACGCTCGCAAATTCCTGAGCTCGGTACGCATCGAAAACAAACAAAGAAACATACAATTCAATATCTTCTGTATTCCACACTTCCAGTTACTCAATCCGCCAAAAGTGCAAAATACAGCTATTGGTACCAAATAGAGTATGTTGACCCGTGAAGACTTACACGTTTCGAGGAAAGAAGGAGCTAATTGCTGACAATGAATTCCTACCGCGCCGTAACAATTAATTCATTCGAACTTAAAATATAACACAATACTGAAATTTAAAGACGTCGAAATTATGCTACAAACAAAAATACAAACATACCAACAAAAATTTCACAATAAGGTATCCAAAACGTAACACTGGCCATACAACAGGTATTTAAAACAATTAATTGCTCATCAATAAGTTAAATCAATACTTGTAAACCCTAATTCAATTAAAACATTTTTCAGCAAAAATTAAGACAACATATTTTTTCCATACATCTACATACGTATTTACTGTATCTTTAAAAAAAACTAAGTAATTTTACAAAAAAAAAGTTCATTTAAAATTCGGCTGATTTTTTCAAGCAAAAACTATTTTTGGTAAAGACCAAAACTCCAGCTTAGCACCATTTTGTTAGGGGTTGAAATAGCAAGCATCGGTGGTTCAGTGGTAGAATGCTCGCCTGCCACGCGGGCGGCCCGGGTTCGTTTTCCGGCCGATGCACCACTTGATAGGTTTGGGACTTCTAGTTCCCTTAACACCCCGGTTCTACTTTACTATATTAACAACAGAGGGACAGATCAATAACAATGCATCAGTGGTTCAGTGGCAATAATATATATCTCTCTATTTACTCATACAATACAATAATAGAGATACATACGATTTGATACATTAGCCACATTTATGCTACATACATCTCTTATACTAGGTATTGACCTTTATAAGACAGACTGGATTACGGTATTGGCAACTAAAGCGTGTTACTTTTATCTGAATGATCCCAAAACTCTGAATAATACGTGACTCTAACTATAGACTGAAATACTTTGGTTTGCTCACTTAGTTTGATGTCTTCACAGGTATCTCGATGGTCCAAATCTCGAGCTGAATTCCAAGTCCCGATTTCCTGGCCGCACTTTGCACGACGAACCGGCCCAACTTTTTCCGGCCTCACGCGCTAATAACAGACTGGCCTCCAATCTAGATTTGGGTCAACGCACGTCCCCATTCTGCTGGTGCCACTCAAAACCTTATTCAAGAATTTGGTTGGGAGCAATTTGACCATCCGCCGTACAGCCCTGATCTGGCACCTTCTGATTTCCACTTGTTTTTGCACTTGGAGTGAGATTTAGGAGGGCACAGCTTTGACAGCGATGACGACGCTGAAGATGGTATTCGGCAATGGCTCTCGTCAATGGCGGCATCTTTCTTTGAAGAGGGTATAGAAAAGTTGGTTCCTCGCTACGACAAATGTTTAAACTATTTTCAAAACTATCTAGATCTAGAAAAATAGTTTAAGATATCCTCTTTCTTGTAGAAATAAATTTTGTTGAAAAAAAATTGTCTGTATATTTTTTTCCAAAACGGTACTTACTTTCTGGACAAGCCACATATTTATAATTTCAAAACTGTATAAATCAATGATAGTTCCTGTTATTCTCTCATTCATTCATATCTCTGCTAAAATAATAATAATAATACAGTATTGTAATCAAGCTAATTTACTTTTTCCATACTTTAACCACTTTTTCTGAGTTCAATGCCGTTTGGTTCTCTTTAGAATCATTTTAAGCTTGAATTTTTCTATATCTACAGAATTTTCCTGCTAATAAGTGCATCAGTTTTGACATTTCTTTATACCATACATTCCACATCCATTAACATGGAGTAGGCTACCGTACTGTATTAGATCTTTGAATAATTGCAGTGTTAATTCAACTTTTTTAAATAATGCATAAACAATGACAAATAAAATGTTCCTAAATAATTAATCAAATTAAAAACTGGTATCCGTCTCTTTATGGCCTGGATACTTCTATGAAAAAACACTATTAAACATTTGCTTATGTTTGTGAACGTAAGTGCCATTGTATGTTGTTTACAGACAAAAGATTGTGTTTAAATCATCTGTTACCTATCGTAGAATCAAAACAAGAAACTTTTATTTATTCTCTAAGATATTCCTACAAGTTTGATCGCTTTACTATTTGTTTACAAAGTACTCATACGTAAAAGAACTTTGTAAATAATGTTTGTATTACTAGAATAACTTATCTTTTTTGTTATCAATGGTTGCATATGATTGTGCAAAAAACAAAAATCTCAAGACTAACAAAACAATCGCATTAAACCTAAATCTAAACTATTGTATCAATCAATCTGTCATGTTTATTAAAATAAAGTAAACACTCAATATGCCATTCACGTGTCACATGCTGTAGATATGTCATAATCAGTGTGCACATGGCATTGAAAATAGAAAAACAAACCGATTAAACCGGAATTCAGCTCATCTCAATTTTTCTAGTATTCAC
>JAGFPH010005877.1:33767-45843 GCA_018207615.1 Philaenus spumarius
TATGGAGGTTTCTTCAAAGGTGGAAAAAGTGAAAAAAAGAGGAAGCCTACAAGCTGGGAGAGAAGGCAACGGAGGGAGGCACGGGCGGCTGAACAAGCTGCTGCTGCAGCCGGAAACGGGGTAGAGACCACCCCGGCGGTTCAGGGTGCCAGACCTCTTGTAGCGAACTCCCCTAGCTTCAAGTCAGACAGGAAACGGCCTAGATCGCCGGAACCTGGAACATCGGGTACCCAAAGTGTCGGCCTGATCTCCGAAGCGGAGAAAAAGGCACGACCAGCGGGTACCACACCGGAGGATGTTACTCGTAAGAGAACAACCAAAGGTACGTACGCCAAGGTAACCACACCTGGAATCAGGGTGGCTATTGTACCGGAGGCCTATCCAGAGGATAAGCTCCTGGATGATGCCAGTTTGAACGGGGTGAGGAACGCCATCTTTGAGGCTATGTTTAGCATGCCAGAAGAGGAGGCGGTTCAAAAGTTCCGGGATAACTATTTATCCAAAGGAGCTGTCATCGGTATTTGTGCCGACCAACGCTCTGCAGATTGGCTGCAGAGTATTATCCCCGGTCGAGAGGTCGGGGGTAAGAAACTCAAAGTCATGAAGATGGAGGACCTTCTTCAGTACAAGAAGGTGGTAGCCTGGTTCCCTGGCCCACCTGTACCTACTGAGAGGGTCCTGAAAATGCTGGGAAGGAACGAAGGCCTAAATACAAAGGGCTGGAGGGTCTTCGAGTGCAAGGAGGACGGAATGAAGGGAGTCCGCCTTGTGCTCAGCATCGACTCTTTCAGTGCTGGAGTACTGGAGAACTCCTACAAATGGAAACCTTTCTACGGCTTCGCACAGGCAGCATTTACACCGCTGGGAGAGAAGCCTAGGAAGGAGGAGGAGAAAGAAGGAGGGAAACAGTAGGAGGGGAGCATGCAATGGTTGGTGGTCCCGTTGCTCCCGTTATAGGAACAGACCACCCCCTGGCTTCAGGGGACAAGAAGATCATCGCTGGACCCCATAAGAACAAGAAAGTGAGTGAAATTAGTTTTATTCAGGCTAACTTACAACATAGTATAGCGGCCTCACGGCTGATTTCTCATTGTTTAGTTGAGACTAATGTACATGTTGCTCTCATACAGGAACCTTGGCTGTATGGAGGCAACATAAAAGGGTTAAACCCCTTTTAACAGTGGTGGGTTTTTAACCCGGTGGCGGGTTTCCTTTCCGATGACCTAGTGGCAGTTAAAGTTAAGATTAAAATAGATGAAGTCATGAGGGAAGTAGTTGTTTGTTCGGCTTATTTTCCATATGATATAAATCATCATCCTCCATCAGAGGAGATGGAAAAACTAATATTAGAATGTAACAAGAAGGGCATTCCGGTGGTGGTGGGGTGCGACTCTAATTCACATCATGTGATATGGGGAAGTACCAACACCAACGCTAGAGGGGAGGCCCTCCTCAATTACTTAAGTGGAACCAATCTTATGGTTCTAAATACTGGGAATGACCACACCTTCCAAAATAGGCTAAGGAAGGAGGTCATAGACATAACGCTTTGCTCCTCCACACTTTTTGGAAGAGTGAATTGGTGAATTGGTTTCTACGGAACCAACACTCTCTGATCACAGGCGCATTCAGTTTAAACTGTGCGGGGCTGAGACAGAGAGCAGGCTTATAAGGAACCCAAGACAGACGGATTGGGATTCCTTTAAAGAAAGCCTGGAGACAAAGTTAAATGATGGTCCTATCCAGACCATTCACAATCATGTAGACCTTGAGCTAACTGTAGGCCATCTACAGGAAGCTTTAACAAACTCTTATGAGAGGAATTGCTGCATGCTCAAAGCTCAACCCCAGATTCGGGGACTGCGGTGGAACCAGACCCTGGAATCCCATCGTAGGCAGACTCGCCAAAGCTTTAACAAGGCCAAGCGGTCTGATAACCCTGGAGACTGGGAGGAGTTTAGGCAACATAATTATAGACGAGAAGTTCGGAGGGCATCTAGATCCTCTTGGAGGACCTTTTGCAATGGCATTGAGACCATCTCCGAACTCTCAAGACTTCAAAAAGTACTTGTCAGAGACCCGGTAGGAAGACTCGGTCCCCTCAAGCTTCCATCAGGGGAAATGACGGAAACGGAAGAAGATACCCTGAGGTATCTATCAACAACACACTTCCCAGGATCCGCTGAAACTGTGACATTGCGGGAAGAAAACATCCCGTATGTGACAGGGAAGGCTGACTGGGAAATGGCAAAGAAGATAATAACTGGCAACAGGGTCAAATGGGCAATAAAGTCCTTTGACCCTTTTAAAAGTGCAGGACCAGATGGAATATTCTCAGCTCTTCTTCAGAGGGGCGGAGATAAGCTGGTGCCATGGCTAATAAAAGTATTCAGGGCATCTCTTGCTCTAGGACACATACCTAGGTCATGGAGATTAGCGAAAGTAGTTTACATCCCTAAACCAGGGAAAGGAACTTATAGCAATCCAAAAGACTTTCGACCTATTAGTTTAACATCATTCCTACTTAAAACGTTGGAAAGACTGATAGATAGATACATAAGGGATGGAGCAGTGGCTGCAAATCCTTTTCATAAAAATCAACATGCATACATTGCAGGCAAATCTGTCGAAACAGCACTCCACCAACTGGTAGCCAGGGTGGAAAAGGTGCAGGAGCAGAAAGAACTTGCGATGGGAGTTTTTGTGGACATCGAAGGGGCGTTTAACAATACCTCCTTCAAATCCATGACAGACGCATTAATCAAGCGGGGGGTAGAACACACTATCACCCGCTGGTTAGAAGTTTATCTCGAAAATAGATATACTGGGACAAAGACTTACATGCTCCGAAACAACTAAATACTTAGGTGTCACCCTAGACACAAAGCTGATCTGGAGTGAACACATAAGAAGGAAGGCAGCAAAAGCGTGTAACGCTTTCTGGGCAAGCAGAAGAGCGATTGGAAGCTCATGGGGGCTTCGGCCCCAGATGATGAACTGGCTCTATGTTACTATAATAAGACCGTCTCTAACTTTTGCCTCTTTAGTCTGTTGGCCTGCTACCAGGAAGGAATGGGCAAAAAGAGGACTTAATAAAGTACAGCGGATGGCCTGCCTTGGAATCACGGGGGCCATGAGAACGACCCCCACAGCGGCCATGGAAATCCTGTTGGACCTCCCACCTCTGGACCTCATGGTACAGGGGGAGGCTAGTAAGGCCGCAATGAGATTGAACACAGGAGGGAGTTGGTCAACATCTCTTGCAAGAAATGGACACGGTGAGTGTCTGAACAAGATGCTGGAGTGGGATCCGATGCTGCAAGCCGGTACAGATTACATGACTCCTAAGTATAATTTCAATAGCAGATTGGAGGCTATTTTTCCGGCTCGGGAAGAGTGGCTACGGAAACAAGTAGATCTTGGAAATGGACAAATCTGGTTCACGGACGGGTCTAAAACAGACAAAGGTACGGGAGCCGGAATGTACATGCATAAAGGACCGTACACCCAGGGAAGACACTCTATGTCGCTGGGACTATACTCTATGGTCTTCCAAATGGAGATATACGCAATACTTGCATGCGTAAAACGAATACTGGAATCAGGAAGCATGAGCACAGATGTTGCGATATGTTCTGATAGTCAGGCGGCTATAAAGGCCATTATAGCTACAAAAACAACATCAAAACTGGTCTGGGAATGCCAATTACTGCTAGATAAGTTGTCAAGCAGTAGGCAGGTAAGACTTGTTTGGGTCCCTGGATATGAAGGAGTGGAAGGGAATGAAATAGCAGATAAACTGGCTAAGAGAGGAGCAGGAACTCCTCTGATGGGCCCAGAACCAATGATAGGAATATCAAGAGGCTATGGGAAAGAAAGTGTAAGAAAAAATGTTCAATCAGGACACTTGCGTAGATGGAGAGAGACGGTAAGAGGTCAGAGACAGGCATACGACTTAATTGAAGGCCTGGATGGACGCCTAAGCAGAACACTGCTAGGTCTTGGCAGGCCGGAAGTGAGGTTGTTGGTCGGTCTACTGACGGGACACAACTCTCTGAGGAGGCACCTCCACCTAATGGGGCTGGAGAACAACCCATTATGTCGAAGGTGTGGAGAGAAGGAGGAAACTTCTTTCCACGTTCTATGCGAATGTGATGCCCTCGCATCAATGAGGCAGAAATATCTGGGACAAGGATACCCTGACACCAGTCATATACGAGAGGAAGGACCCCACGGACTTCTTCGGTTTGCAAAAAGGGCGGGTTTGATGTGAAGTACTGCCTGGACATGGGGCACAGAGGACCTCATGGTTTAGGTGCAGTGGGTCCCGGTGGTGGATCACATAAACCCCCTATATAATAATAATAATAAATTACTACGTAAAATATTAAAAATTGTAAATGTTTTAACAAAATTCAAAGAAAACTGTTTCGGGCAACAATTAATAGATGAAAACCACAGTTATATGGACTGCGGCAGAAACTTTAAAGCAATACAAATTTGCAGTAAAGGTAAATTTATGAACACTGTGGAAGAGTTTGAAATTTATAAGGCATTTAAAGTAAAAAACAAAAACAATGAACACCAATTATTAAATGACCAACTGAATTTTGAGTCCTACACTCTATAATATGACACAGTCATAAGAATTTAGAAGGCACGTGGCCAATAGTAGTTTTGAGTAATAGATAACAGATCGACAGTTGACATACGGTAGCCATAAGATCACATACCACACATACTGTGTTTTTAAATTGTGTTGCGATTTTGTTTTTACTTTAATGTTTTGACAACCTCTACTCAACCAGGCATTTTCTGTTGTTGGGTTAGACATCTTGAAATGTGTCAAAAGAAGAAGAAAAGAGGTCACCGAACGGTAAATAAAAGGTACTGTACTTTATTATATCAAAGAAAGCGTTGAATTACCTTTGATTTTATACTAAGACCACCGGTATCGTAAACAACACCTTTGCCAACCCAAGCAATGGTTTGTGTGGCTCCAGGAGGCGTGTGCGATAGTATTGCTAGTGCTGGTGGACAGTTTGCAGCCTTACCAACATGATAAATACCATTCAAACCCTTCTCCTTCAACTCTTCTCCTCTTATTACTGTCTGTTTTACACCAAGTTCACTTGCTACATTGTCTATTTCCTGCAAAAAAAAAAAAAAAAAAAAAATATTTAAAATTTAATTAATGTTAGAATTTTGTATGCATTAAAAAACAATAATAAATCTTGAATTTTAAATAAGTTATAAATGTTTGACATATTGCGAACAACTGCAGAATGAATTCAATTGGTACTTAACATTTACTCATAATACACTAACTCTTCATCCGTTCGCACCTTCTAAAGTCACACTTCCGCTCGCAAGGGTGAAAAATGACCGCCTTTGAGTTTTCATCATTCTTATTACATCTCCTTTATTTAATCTGTATAATTCGAAATAATTCGGACCAATGAACTCGGACACAACATTGCAAACACATTTTAGGAAAAAAATCTTTATTAAATAATGACTCAAGTATTGAATGAGCAAAACTGAAAATAACACAGCTCTCTTGTGGTTGTCCATGAAACACAAACTGCTGCATTTCAAATGTTTAGTTCAGTTATTTTTTCATAGGTAACTTTCTCCGTATTATTATGAAGGTAACTTATCCTTATATATAATTCTGTAAGCGAAATTTTAGATTCAAAATTGTGGGAATTTGGTAAATCGGAGGATGATGAGAGGGGTATCGGTTAAAGGAACGAGAGGAAAATATAAGTTTTTTCTAAAATTAAAAACTAAGGGGTTTTTGGGGTCACCGAAAAATGAAAAATCTTCATAAGAAATACATGAGAAGTTAAAAACATCTGCTTTGTTTAGATTAAAACATTTGGTATTAAATAAATAAATTAAAAACATCAAACAGCTGCTCTGTAAAATAATATGACAGTTAATGTAAATTATATTTTTAAATAAAATCTGCTACTTATTAACCCATAAAAGATACATGTTGAAAGAAGAGAAACCTTATAAGTGTGATTTTCGGAAGGTTGTATGGCTGTTCTATTAACTTTTCACATATTAATTATAATTTTCTTAATATTTTGCATAAATTCTATCATGTTATCAACTGGGGGAGATATTACGTAAAGAATATTGTTTTCAAAGATATTCTGCTATAATACTTTGTTCTATTAAATAAAGTTTTCAAAACGACTACATTGTTTATTTGACGTTATGAATCAGAAACTGAACAAAAATTAGGGGATTTAGCCCCTACAAGCCACTAGTCTCTATATATTATTATTACACAATAGATCAAATTTGCATATTTTAGTAGGAATTACATCTAAATCAAATCTAGAATAATTCACAATGATTCAGAAACCATAAAATACAGTTTGGCTTACAAATAAGAGCTTTGCATTTAAAAAATTAGTCTTTAATAAAAAACAAAAATCCACTCTGGAGGGTGAACTGAAACTCAACTGGTGTCTGTGAGATCTTCATCCCATTCAATCTATACCTGTATCAGTAGTCCACTCTGAGATGGCTGACATTCCTCCATGCAACTGATGTGATTGAATGTTGTTTGCAAACACTTTCCAACAATATTTGCATTCCAGTCAGCTTCTATCTTCTTCTTTGATCCACTGATATGACATATACCTCTTCTGATTGGTAAGACTGGCTCATCACCGGTGCTCATCTCAATGTAGAGTGCAATGGAATTGTTAAATACCAGGGAAAATTAAATACCGGTATTTACTTACATCTATCAAAACGAGCAGTTGAAAAAAATTCATGTTATTGCTTGCGTGGGCAGCATGCTGGGCTCGACTGACTTTGCAACGGCACTGAGTTGGCTGACGCGACTGGCACGACCAATCTTCGTCACAATCTAGCAGAAGTGAGTGTAAATAGAGAATACAGGCCCCTTCCTCCCTTGCTACTACGCCCCTGGGAAGAAATATGTGCGAAAATTCAGATAAGCAGTGAATCTGCTGTCTGCATGAGAGGATGAGGTTCTTCTTCTTCTTCTGTGGGCGGTCCGAAACCTTAAGCACGTCAGCCTCTTGGGCTTATTGCGCTCCCACTTAAGGATGTTGAACCCTTAGTTACCCTTGTCGAGATCCATAAGCCTGTTGAACTTAAGGATCTTACTGACAAGGTTATCCTGAGGTATTGTTTGTCCTTTGTTCAGCCTGCCAAAGGTTCTATGACTCACCTGCTCAAGCCTCTCACACTCATAGATAAGGTGTTCCGCTGTCTCCTCCTGCAGGCCACATTTCCTGCATTTAGGATCTCCGGTAAAGATACCCATATTTTTCATATGTTTCCTGAAGTGGCCGTGCCCTGTGATAAGGGCAATCGCCTCTTTTGCCTTGCACCTACTTAATGACAGGATGTCCGATGCAATTTGTCTTGATGGATCAAGAAGTGAAAGCTTAGTCATCCTTAAGCCTTGAGTGTTCTTCCACCTCCTACTATGCTCCATCCTTGCCCAGTCGGCAACCACTTGCATGGCTGTCGTCTTGGATATGCCACAGAAGGGTTGCGGTCCTGTGAAGTCAGAAGCTGACGCCCTGTTTGCCAGCTTATCTGCGTGTTTGTTTCCATCTACTCCAGCGTGTCCTGGAACCCAACAGAGTGTAACCTCGTTGATGCCCGCAAGCTGTTTGATGGATTCGGCGCATTCCCAGACTAATTTTGACCTGATCTCGTTTGAGCTCAGGGCTTTTAGTGCAGCCTGGCTGTCTGTGTATATACAGATTTCTCTATTCATGTGTCCGAGTCTTAGGTTTTCCCTGGCACATTCCAATAAAGCTGTGATTTCTGTTTGGAAAACTGTTGGATTTTCCCCCATTGGCAGCACACATTCCTGCCAGGGGTGTCCACCACAGATCTCCGCACCTGTACTCCCTTTAGTCTTTGAGCCGTCCGTGTACCATTCCAGTTCATGCTCAGGGAGGGGTCTCCTTCCCTCTGACCATTCCTCTCGGTCTGGTATTACCACCCGGAATGGTTTTGAGAAAGAGTATCTAGTTTTCATATGGTCCGAGATCATATCCAGCACCCGATCTCTGGCAACCAATGTGGTTATCCTGGCGTGTCCCAAGTCCCTTGGGCCTTGTATCCAGATTTCCTCGCATTGGAGGCGATAAGCACTCTTCCTAGCCGCTGCCCTAATAAATAGATCCAGGGGGAGAATGTCCAGACAGCAGTCCAGGGCAGCACTTGGAGCACTTCTTCGCGCTCCCGTGATGGCAAGACAGGCAAGCCGCTGCACCCTTGCCAGGTTCGCCACCACACCCTGGACCTCTGTTCTTGTCCACCATACAATAGCGCCATACGTCATGGCTGGTCTCACCACGGAGGTGTAGAGCCAATGCATCAGCTTAGGCCTCACCCCCCATGTCCGCCCATCCATGCGCCTGCTCGCCATGAGTGTCCACTTACCTCTATCGATAATTCGATTGAGCTGTGCACAGAAGTTCAGCCTCTGGTCCAATATCACTCCCAGGTACTTAACCTCTGTTGTTATAGTGATCCCACTACCTTGAATGCTGAGGGGGCGAAGACCCTCCAGTTTCCTCCGTCTGGTAAATGGGATGGCCAGAGTCTTGCTCGGACTGACACTCAGCCCCGTTTTCCTACACCACTTCTCAACGGTTCCCAGTGCCACCCCAAGCAGCTCCGTAACAGTTGGCACAAACTTACCTACCACTAATAATACAACATCGTCTGCATAGCCTTGCGCGTATGCTCCATTGCTGTTGAGTTCTATGAGAAGATCATCCACCACGAGGTTCCAGAGAAGGGACGAAAGAACCCCTCCTTGTGGACATCCTCGCTCCACTTTGACCTCTACAGTCTCACCATACAGAGAAGACTCTACAGTCCTGCCCCGAAGCATGGCCCCGATCCACTTGCACAGCAGATCTTCAACCCCACGCCTCCCGGCTGCCTCAATAATCGTCTCTGTTCTGGTGTTGTCAAAGGCTCCCTCAATGTCCAGAAAGGCACCAAATGCTACCTCCTTACATTCCAGCTTCAATTCTGCCCACCAAGTGGTGTAGTGCAGACTCACAGGATTTACCTGGCAAATAAGCATGCTGATTGGCGTGAATTGGACGTTCTACAAGCGCCCCATCACATATATGCCTATGCAGTATCTTTTCCAATACCTTCAGCAGGATGGATGTTAAGCTTATTGGTCGAAACGCCTTAGGATCGGTGTAGTTTACCTTACCTGGTTTCGGAATGAACACAATTCTGGTCTTTCTCCATGATCGTGGAATATGTCCAGTAGCTAGACTAGCCCTATATAGCTTGCAAAGTACTGTCCATAAACTATCTACGTTCTGCTGGAGACAGACAGGTCTGTCCCCATCACCCCCAGGAGATTTGTACGGTTCAAATGTCCCCACTGCCCATTTGATCCGACTGCACGTAATTATCCGACTGGCCAGTCTCCAGTCGTTGATTGTAGCAGCGGGTCTAGCACCGTCACACGAGGGTGCTCCCCCATTGCCCCTAGTTACTGTACAGCCAGGAAAGTGTGCCACAAGAAGCTCCTCTAGCACCTCTCCCGGTTCCACCGCAATCTCTCCAGTAGCTTTTGTGATGTTACCTACCGGTGGGATGAGGTTTAAATAACATTTCTACGAGTTATTGTTCTGCTAAACTAATGAAATTAAGTGATCAATTAATTAATACTGGGTTTATTTTCTGGCTGTTTATTAAATGATTTATAATTTATTCTGAAATCAAATCTTTATATATAACTAGTGTACCCGACAATGTTTCACTATTGCTTGATTTTTGTCGATGTAACCTCAAAAAAGTTAATACTCCTCAAATTTGCTAAGTAATGTTGCTACGGTAATGAATGTAAACAAACATGACGTGTTGCTATGCTTTTTATACGAACAGCTATTTTTGTGCCCCTGATAAAATCAAATGAAATCTTTCTTCCATAAGATTAACATTGAAACTTTGAAGTTCAGCGGGACACAGCCCTAATGCCTTAGGACTTCGGTAAATGGCCTAAAACCTTCACAGGGTTAACCTGTGTTACTATGCAACATTTCAAAGCAATCGGATGGACGGTTTGGTAATGCATAAAGAACAAACAGAAGACAGACAGACATACATTGGATTTTATATATATAAATATATTTAAAGATTTACACCCTCTAGTTTTGTGACGACATAATCTTTGAAAGAAAAACTTAATCATACAAAGAGTAATAATTATTATTGTACCTGAACTCACCATAACAATCAAACAATCATTGCTAATTTCTAATGGAAAACAAAATAATTATGAAGTCTCATCTGATATTATTAAGCATATTTAAAATGCCTTTTTTTTTTTAAGAATGTAACCAATTCCGCCTTGTGAATAATTCCAGAAATAAACTACAGTGAATATGACAGGCCTACTGAGGACATTCTTCTGTCTTTGTCTTCAATCTGTCTGGATATACATTAGAGTCCCGCTATTTTGAACCCCCCTATTCTGAAAATCCGCCTATTCAGAACAGAATACAGAAAAAATACCGGTTTTTTTTTTATAAAAACAGGAGAAATTGAAAAGACGTTCGTGAAAAACGTACATTTATTGTTATGCAATAAGTTAAATAGAAACATACATAGAGCCTGTAAGCTTGATGAATACGCTTTAAACCAAATTGGAATGATAGCTGATTTTGTTTCCTTCATGTTTTCCATCCGTTTTGCTGGAAGAAAGCTACCGCAATAAGCGTCCAGTGAAATGGATACCAGGTCCGTCAGAAAGAAGGAAAGATTAGATACAACAGTTAGGCACTAATGTTGTTGCCACCTGCCGGTTGTGTTCATCCGTTTTTCTCCTTCGTTTTCGTTATCTCGAAGGAATTTATTTCTCGATATATTTTCAAGATAATGCGGTATTAACAGACAGATTGCGGGATGACAAAACGGACAGTTCGAACAACCCTTCCATTTTTAGAAGAAAACGGAATCGTAACGCAAAGGAAGGAAATAAACCTGTATGATGTAAACCTACATTAGAGTGAGGTCAAGAGGATTTGCCGCTTTTACGTGTGATATGAGTTCAGTTTGAGCGTCCACCTCCTCTCGTTTTCCTACAAGCCGTTCAACGCTGTATTGAACTGACACTAGCAGATGTTCCCTCTCTTAATTTGCGCCTTAACAAGTCAATACGTTGATATACTCATGAAATCCGAATTCCCGCTAAACCGAACAGTGTTCGGTCCCATTTAGTTCGAACAGCGGGACTGTACTGTAAATAATTATTATGTAAATAACTTTAATACAAAATAATATTAATTTATTCAACGAAACAAAATATTGTATTAATGTAACTTCTATCAGGGAATCTTTAATGAACACAGGTATGAAGGGAAGTTGGTACACGTTAGTCTAACAATGTCTCTAGAGCCTGGTAATTACCGAAGAATAATGGCAAAAAGCGTGAAAGAGTCTTTAAAACATTTCTTTGCATAGTCTTTATGTTACCACTGTTAGACTAATAAAGAACTACCAAGCAAACATAAGCCGAACGCCAGTAAATAAAGTTTAATTTTGAATGTAACATGATCGTTTTTATTTAATCCTATAAAAAGATTTTCTGATAAATCCACTGGAAGACAGACACTACTTGAAATAAACTAAATTATAGTGTAAACTGTTGTCAGTATTATTAAACATTATTGTTTTATATCAGCAATATTTTCTAGATAAATTATTGGTGCTCTGTTACGTCTAATTAAATAATGGTTATTTATTTTGACTACTACCGTTTTTAGATTATTTTAAAGTAAAATAGACCCAGGATATTCAAAATCAAATCTTAATTGATGTAACTAGTGATTTCAAACAAATATTTGCTTGTAAAATGTTACACTATATGGAATGGTGTGACATTAATAAACGTAAAACTTGTAAGAACTTGTGTTCAAGTTTTGATATGGTTGCATGGTTCATGTTCGGCAAAAGAAACTATTGTCTTGTGGTCATTAAAAATTACGATAGATTAGCTACGGAATTCTTACATATTTGTTATAAAAAGTTTTCT